>JARK01001416.1:761874-789987 GCA_000688135.1 Ancylostoma ceylanicum
TAATAAAGCGTCGTGAGCCCAAGAACCCCCGAGGGGGGGGGGGGGTAGGGGCTCCTAAAGCTGCGGCGTTCATGGACAATAGCAGCCTTGATGCGCAGACTGTGAGACGGTTGGCCGATTTTTAGGGACTCAGACACGCTTTTGTTTTGGGACCCGCATCCTATGACACTCCTCTAAGCATGCGACAGTGGTTTCGTCATAGTCTTTAATGGCTGAATGACGAATACAGCCTTCAATGATGGAGGTGGGAGTATAAGGCAGTGCTTTTAGAGTTTCGCAACGGGACCAGCGTCTCCCGCTGGAAGACTCGCAGCCACCGGGTGATACAGTGTTTACAAAGTTCAGACTGGGCAATACATGGAGCATAATTACACCCTACAACTCATTCGCACTATTTAACGCTTCTCAGTGGCCCCGCAGCAGCGTCTCCACGATGACCGCCCGGCAGCAGTGCAGTCTTCCGCACCCTCCACGGTAGCCGCGCACCCCCTCTGAGATTCCCGATCAAATCCTTCCAGAGCTAGGAGCCCATGGCGGGTTCGTACGCATGTAAGAAGTGCAGCAAAAAAAAACGGGTGAGAATATTGATGTATCGGAAAGTGGCTTGTGTTTAATGAAAACATGTTAAGCAGGGCTAGCACCAGAAAAAGAATGGAAGGCCAACTTCAGCAGGGCCGCAAGATTGGTAGAGAATCATGAGGAGATTCATATTTGAGCTTATTTAATGATTCTTTTGCTCTTTTGTTATTTATGTTGGAATTTCTCGAGGTAAAACTTTTTCACGAACCTCAGGTGGCTGCCCATCCCACTTCCTAGTGTCCCGAAGGGGTGCTAGTCATGATAATAGCCAGGTTCGTTCGAATCCCTTTGATGGTAGAGAAAAGCTAACAGTGCGAAAACATGCAAGGCCCTTGCAAAAAGTGATCCTTTCCTAGGTGTGATGAGAAATTACACATTTGCGGTGCGGTAGAGCGAGATCAGCGATTACCCGTTTCGGGCGAATAGTGATCAAACCTCCACGAGTTGCGGCCTCATTACAGCTTAAACGCGGATGCTTTTCATACTGATAGGAATGAAAGCTCCGATTTCTGCGGCTCTATAGCAGCCTGAACCCGGGTAATTCTCGGGCGAAAAGAACCGAAAGCTCGTTTCGACCCTCGCCCCCGCTCGTTCCGAACGGTATTTGCCGTGGTTGCGCGCCCGGAACTGTCTAATTAAGCAGCAGCTCGGGGCAGGATGAGCGTACCATAACGATCCTTTGGAACACAGAAACAACAAGATTATCGGAAACGTCCAAATTCTGAAAAAGCTGAACTTCTGCAGAGTTCACGCTAGTTTACATTCCCATTTAGTACCTGTAGGATTCGAGCTTATCTTTCTAATGTACATAACTGACTGAGAGTCCACTGATTCATCCACCGTGCCTTCCTTATTGATACCCGCAGCCCTTTCAGTTTTTTGGTGACTCCATTCTCCATCCCCTCTGTATTCCAACGGTACGTTCGTAATGAGTATACATGTGACGACTCATGGTAATCGACTCCACCAAAAAGAGGAGTTGTTTTCAAAAGGCCATTCAAATTAATCATTCCATAGAAAGATTCTGTTTTCTGAGCGTTAGCGCCTTGCTAACAAACCCCGTCCACAAATGCGGCACACAGGCGGCCCACGGACAAGATCCGCTTGTAAACGAAACACGTGAACAGCCCGCTAGGCCTGAATGTGCACACGCTAGAATTGCCTGAGTAGAAGTTAACGTGGTTGCTCCATGAGTTTCAAAAAATACAACATGATAAAAAATACATCTGAAATATAACAGTTTTTTCATTCTTTCCGCAAACTTTCCAAACAGCCTCATATTTCGTGCATGATGTTCAGGAAAGCGGATAAAAACACAGAGTCTTGTACTCACAGACGACACGAGGGCATCCACTTCGCTGAGGCGATGCAAGAAAATTGAATTGTACTTCTTTTCTTCGGCCTGATATTCTTCAGTCGTACTATTGAAAATTTTTACCACAAACAAATAAATTTCTGCAACTTCTTTCGATATTTCGCTTTCACTGCAGTTGTGTCCAACTTCTTCGCAGATTAGGAGTGCCTGAAAAAAGTAGCTAAATTATAAAAAGGTTACATGGATGCCATGAATGCTCTATGAATTCTATGAGTATGTTTGCAATCAACAAAAGGAGGCATTGTACAGTGCTGGCCAAATAGAAATCACCTTTCAAACTTTCATTTATGACTTCTTTCTAGCTAAAGCTGGAAACTTCTATTTATGGCAGCTAATGTAGCTGCAAGCCGTTCGCACGGTAGGAGTGTCAATATGAGTTATCGTGCTATGTTCCTGCTACGGCGAGCTAATTGAGCTTGAAATCATTATACTTCTTGTACCAATTGCCCTAACTTGGAAACTTGGAGCACAGAGGCCCACAATTTTTTGCACGTGACCGTTGCGATTTAATGAATCGTAACCCAGTATATTCGGAAACATGTAGAAGTGGTCGCTTGCCAATACATCCTAGTAGACATGTCGTTCCACGACAACCAGCAATACCTTAGGAGCTCTCTCTTTTCCACCATAATGAAAAAAGCGCTGATTCCGTTACGATTGATGATCTTATGTCCAGAGAATATATCTGGAAGCTTCCATGTTCTCTCTTCGTAGAACCTGGGCATTATGTAGAAATTGATTGTTTAAATTCAATTGTTATGCCTCACAGGTTGTTATCTGAGCACATTTATTTGGCCGACGTTTCAACAGATCGTCGTCTTCAGAGGCCTGAAAGTGGTTCATGTTTACCCGAATTCGCAATTTATCCCATCAAGCACTTCCTCTCCCAGTGCGTTCAATTCGGATTAGCTAGATCACAGTGAGGTCCTCAGTAGAAGATGACGCTTACCAGGTGCTCCACGAATCTAGCGGAGATGGATTTCCGCCTCAAGTAGTCACAGAACAGACCGCAGATTTTGAGCTAACGCGGATCACTAGACCATACTTGTAAGGCATAAGTGATCTACAGAGATTCATAGCTCACATAATGATAGGAAAGGCATAAGGTCACTGGTAACCGCTAAGTGCTCATTCCTGCTATTCATTCTCGGGGCCCTTTCAGTGATCCAGAACGCCTCGAGGGCTTTCCTGGCTGATGTTTGCGACTCGTATGCCAGAATAGTACACCTTATGTTGAAATCGGCTCCACCGTGATCTTCTCTCCTATGTTTCCCCAGAGGTGTTATTAAACTTTCCCGTTTTTTTGCTAGCGAGATGCTCATTTATACGTACACATAGCGGTCGACCAGTCTCTCCGATATAGGTTGCGTGGCAAGTCAAGCATTCGACTTCATATATAACCCCCATTTTCGCACAGTCCCCAGTTTTTCCATACGGACACACAACACAGTTCTCCGACATACAGGCTCTGTCGTAGAGTCGGTTTCGGACCAACTGACGTTTGATGTTATCGTTGGGGATGTTCACCAAGACAACATCATCGTGAAGTTGGGCTCGAATTAGACATTGTCTGATTTCGGTGCTTATCTTATCGGAAATGAAGGGTAAACACAATAGGAGCTTATTGCTATGCGATACCCCTGAAGTGGGAATGTGCAGTTTCTTGCTCGTCTTTCCCTTGACTTGTACCCATTACTAAGCAATATATTGGATATTTGGGCTAGAGAGGACTGGCGCTCTTCTTCACCGCTGCAGACACCTAGAGCCGTCTTGAACATGTTGCGAACAACAGCTCGTTTTACGGCTGCCGGGTGTGCTGAGGAAGCGTGCACGATGATGTTTTTTGAGCTTTCCTTGCGATACCATTTTACGTTCAACATACCATTCGACAGTTTCACCTGCGTGTTCAGATATGGGAGCCAACCGCAACGTGGAGTTTCTCTGGTTAGAGTTATGTACTGCGACTGTTGATTGAGGACTCTGAAGCATTCATCCATTTCGGATTGTGTCGAAGTCACAATGCAACAGTCATCGATGTATCGGCAGTACAACAGAGGCAATCGTGAGAGGACAGGCTGTTCAATTTTGCTCATGAAGCAGACGGCTAGCACTGGGGCGAGCCTCTGACCCATTGCAAGACCTCGTTGCTGGCAGAAATACGTTCCCGACCATTTGAAAATATTGCAGCTAAGACATTCCTTGATCAGAAGCATGATGTGTTGTCGACTCATTCCGTGCATCTCTATGTTTCGGCAATGCAACTCAAGCATTTCAGACAATGCTTGGAGAGCAGCACTGTTTGTGACGTTGGTATATAGAGATGTTACATCAAATGATTCGATAACGCAACGTTGATCGAAATTGGTATTGCGAAGATAATCAAGGAACTGAGCTGTGTTCGTCAAGTGGGAAGGTATTTTGGTCAACAACTGACTCACGATTTTGTTCAAAAACCAAGATATTTGATCAGTTGGTCCATTCACGCAGCTGATGATAGGTCGAATGCGGTACGTTTCAGGTAACATCGATTGTGAGGCATTCTTGGATAGCTTGTGAGTTTTGATCAAGCTGTAAAACACCGGGCATATTGGGGTTTCTAGTTTGAGCCTGCTCAGAAACTTGTCATTTAGGCCTGCAGCTTTGCCAACCGTTAACCACACATGGTTCAATCTTTTGCATTGCGAAAGAAACTCTTTTTCCGTGGTGCGCTTGTACAAAGTACAGTCACTTAAGTGGTATTCGGTTATGGCGCGATCAAGGACTTGTGGCATAACTACAAACTCTCCACCTTTGTCACTGACAGACAGGCGAATGTTCTCATTTGAAATTTGTTCTCTTACTTCCTTGAACCCTTGTTGTTGTGCAGATGTCAAGTTGGTATGATACATACTCGTTTTCTCGCGTAATACTGAATAAACACTCGAAGAGAGTATACGAAACTTCACATCTGCTTCCAGGCATGGTTCAGGTTCTTTATAGAACGGCGATGGGAACGGAATGGGTGGCAGTGTTTTTCTACTGAGAGGTGTAGTGAGCTGGGTTTTTCGCGCGAATTTTAGCCTGAGCTGGTCTCGTAATCTGTGCAAGCCCCCTACTATTTTGCGGAATATTGTGGCCGAGACTTTCTGTACTGGTGCAAATGATGGACCGAGACTCAGGAACTCCCGAGCATTGATAGAGATCTGGGCATTGCCGATTACAGTAACCCTTTCCATCTTATCATTGAAAACTAAAAGTCTGTCGAACTTTGCACACAATGAAGACTTAGTCCTAGATCGAACAGAATCGCAAATCTTCCTTGATCCACCCTCAATCCTCTTCCAAGTCTGCTCTGGCAGAAACCGCCGGCAAGCTTCCTCTTTCGTGTTACATTTCAACAAACTTGAGTACAACATATGCTGCTTGTGTTTGATCACTACATTAAGAATAGAGCGGCATAGGCCCTGTATCTTAGGATGATCTTCGGGCATATTGCATGTCGCACCCAGTTTCTTATTCCTGATGAAGCTTGGAATTACGTCCGTCGCTCTACATCGTTTGAGGAAGATCAAGGATTGTTTGATGGCTACCACTTTCTGTCGAAGCGATAGAGCTTCGCGCACCAGAGAGAACAGATTTGGCGGCACGTCGTGTAGTAATTTCCATGTTATCTCTTCGTAGAACCTGGGCATTATGTAGAAATTGATTGTTTAAATTCAATTGTTATGCCTCACAGGTTGTTATCTGAGCACCTTTATTTGGCCTGACGTTTCAACAGATGGGATCTAACTAAAAGTCTGTCGAACTTTGCACACAATGAAGACTTAGTCCTAGATCGAACAAACAATATCTGGAAGCATAGCAATTTGTCTAGACTCTAAAAGAGTCAGGCATCCTCCGCAGCAGCTGAACCATCATGCAAAATATGCACAAACACAAATGCTAACAAGGGAAGGATACTGGGGGGGGGGTCCAGCCAATCTTAATAGTATGTCCCCCATCTTATGCAGTTTCTAACGCTGATTCCATATCTGTACCCCTCATCTGCTGCGGGGTTCCCTGCTTTGAGTTACAGCGATTTTTCTCCGTTTTCACTATGGAAAACTAGGCCTGTAGTACGCCTAGTTGAGAAAGATAGTTGGAGAGATCCCAGAGGGATAGAGAAGGCAGAGTGGGTGGAAATGGAGGTGAAAAAGGTAGGCACTACGGAAAAATTCTCAAATATCGTATGGAAACGGGCTTTGTAGAGATTGATGAAACAGTGTGAACCACATCGGCTGTGGCGCAGTGGCAAGTGTCTCGCTCATCGGGAAGGAGGGGAGGGGGAGGGGTCGTATCCTGTCAGATGCATTTTTTTTGCATCTCTTCATTTACAGCTGTATTTCGTCAGTAAAAAGTTTTGAGTACTGCCACGTCATCTGCTTCACTTGCAATCAGGTTTTACAGAACTTTGAGAGCAATAAGTGCGATATTTTTATCGCTTGATTTTTACAGCACTTCGAGAAGCACCTGCTTATGGCTTCTTCTGCTAGAAAAACGAAATGTAGAATTCCATGAACACATTTGGTGGGATGATGTGCAGAATGCCGAGCTTTTTGCACATTGCCTTAGCAAAAACTAAAATCTTTTCCATTCGCTAACCACTTCGTGAAAAAATGCTTTGTTCTAACCACTCCGCATAATCTTGCCACGTGACAAAAACCCCGTAAACGGTTTCCATACAGCCGCTGTGGAGATTTGGATTTGAAAATATCTCACAAATGTCTTCTAACGCTTGAGAATTCAAAATCATATAAGGGAAGCTAATGTGGCAGTACTGGAAGTTTTTATGAATGGAATTTTGCATTGAATAAAAAATGCAAAAATGCCTTGTACACCCAGAAACGAACCATGGGACATTTAGCTATGGAACCAGACGCTTACCACTGCGCCACAACTCACCTGAACCAGACGCTCTAGACATCTTTTAAAAGGGTCGCGCTGCAGAGCTGTGTGAGAAAACCGCTGTAACACTTCACAGTGGGCACCGCAGCAGATAAGGAAACCAGAATCGTAATCAGCATCAAAAACTGCATCTGATGACGTACATCTCAATACGAATTACTGGACCCCCCTAGAATCCTTCTCTGGTAAGCCAAATAATAATAGAAAGTCCTACTCACTGCCAAGGTTGCTTGAGTTGCGAGAGTCCTCGGGTGTGGACCGATAAGAATAAAAACGACGATGTTTTTTCGCTACTCCTTTTCTAGCGCAATCACTTATTCGGATGAGGTAAATAAAGCAATTATCTTTCAGGGAAGTGTAGCAGCAAGCTGGGGAGCTAATAAAGAAGAAAAACCTCAAATTGACAAGAAAGTAGAAAAGAAGCCAAATTCCTTGAGCTTTGATTTTGAGCGCCAGTGTTTTCAGTGGAGAATAGGTGAATCCTACGGGACATGTCTGGCCGACTGAGGCCCGGTTGGAAACGCGGCCCAGGGTAAAGGCTGGCCAAACGAGAGGCGTTGAATGCGGTCACGTGCGAACATGGAGCGGATGCTAAAATCCGCACCTCTACAACCGCCCTACACGCCGAGCACTAACGGTGGGAACGCATAAGTGTTCGGTAAAGTCACTTTTGTTGAAAATGGTCGCCAAGAAGAGTGCCCTGCTTTGTTCATGCTGAACCAGTAGCAGGATCACGGCAGTGGAAATGCAGTGACGAAGGATGAAGTTGTTAATACCGTCATGTGGGATGTGCCCCGCATTCGACTTCATCTGTGCGTTGTAGAGGCGTTGAATGCGTATGCACTATACAGTGACCTGCGTGGGGCACCGGATGATCCATGTTAGTGCTTCATTCTCTCAGACTCCTCTGGTACCAATTTACCGACACCAAAGGAGTGGATGGCTTGGTTAGCGAACCTACGGGAGCGATCGAACCATCGACCATGTGCGTGCGCAGCGAGCCTCTTGTCACGGCTCCACACGCGCCAATGCAGTGATAAGAGCAAGTAATGGCGGAACGCAACAAGCCAATTCCGTTCGCTTTTGAGTTTGTAGCGCAGGTGTCATGCCCACAGAACTGGTTTCGGACTGCGGTCCAAAAGTGCAAATGTCTGAGTTGTTAGTTGCAAGCAAACGTTATTCGTCAATTTGGAAACTGTGCGAGTGTGTGGCGCAGTGGTTTAAAGCTCGCTGCGCACGCACACGGTCGATGATTTGATCACACTTGTGGTTAGCCAAGCCATGCATCCTTCCGGGGTCGGCAAATTGGTACCAGAGAAGTCTGGGAGGATGAAAAACTGTTTTGGTACATCGGATGCCCCCCGCAAGTCATTGTATACGGCACATACGCGTTCAACGCCTCTACGATGCTCAGATGATGTCGAATGCGTGGCATACCCCACATGACGGATGTGATCATCACCGATCATTTTATCTTTTAAGGAGCTACCAGCTTGATCGTCTTAGCAGCACGCCGACCGTTCCACATTTATCAGAACTCGTTTTTTGCAACTTTGAGCTTTCTGGCTTCGAGGCGCCCTTTCCACACCTGTAAAACTGTCGAGCGAGACTTCCATTGTATAAGACCGTTGGACTCGTGTGCAGGCGTTACCCCACTTTTAGATGGCCTACCCTTAGCACACCGCTGGATCCGTCTCCACGCGTTCCCCTGCCATTGAACGCCGGCGCACCCTCATGACACCGTTGGACCCTTCTCCAGGCTTTTCTCCATATTTCGATGCTGGCACATTCTTGTCACACGGTTGTGCTCGTTTTCAGGCGTTTCTCAACTTTTGGACGCTGGCACATAACTGCTGCAAAAGTGGCCCCTTTACGTAGGATTATCACCAATTCTGTGCGCCTCCCCAACCCTACTCCGACATCGGACCCGTTGTGCTTGATTTCCTCTCATCCCGGTCATTCTTCTTTCTTCTGACTCCTTCTTCTCGGTATAAAAAAAACCACTCATCTCTTCCTTTCTATACTCCTTGGGTCTATCTCATTCCAATTGGGGTGTAAACAAATTTCGGTTATTGAAAGAACTTAACATCTCTGAGCATGACTAAAGTGGCTCGAAACACCTGCAAATCAGGGTAAAAATCAAAATTTGCACCTTTTCCGTGCATAATTCGATGCGCTTAACACGGTGGTGTAGTTATAGTCCTTATGAGCAGTCGATAGAGAGTTTTCACCTGGGGCGCGTGCGCCTTGCGTCCCGCTTCTAAGAGCTCTCCGGCGTCCTCGCTGAGCTGTTCGAGGATGCCGTTCGTCAGGATTAGGCTCAGGTAAGCGCTCTTAGCTTTCCCGGAACATCTTCGTAACGCTGTGTACAAGGTGCGACCGTTCATGAGTTGCGTAAGCGGTTCTAGCAATAGGATTGCATTTTTTTTCAACAGGATTGCGTTTTTGAACCTTATTCTGGTGCACATTCTGCGCACCTCAAAAGCACCAACATGTTCCTGGAGCATTCTCCCGATGTACGTTTCACATGTGTAATGGAGTTTTTTGATATTAATATTTATTTGATATTGATATTTTGATATCCATTGTTGGCCCTTCAACACTGTGCCAACACCACTCTGCCCTGTCGTGCGCCTGTCACGGAACAACCAACAACCTACTAGTTTGAGGGTAACGTCCAGATCGCCTAGCTTTGTCATTACACATATTTTAGAGTCCTCGTTAGTAGGTCTAAGTTGAAGCTCATTCTGCAGCCTTCGTAAAGGTCAGCGCAAAGAACGTCGCCGAGATATTTCAACAAATACAAATCGCTGTCCTATGCTTTGATTGCAGGTGAGCTAAAACTTGATATATCCAGCGACACCAAAACATATTCATCTTTCATTACAGGCTACTCATCACTATGCATTTCATTCAGAACAGAAATTGTATCTCGAAACATTCAGAAATATAAGAACTTGAATTTTCATACCAGTTCTCCGAAAGTTTTGATAAACTTCTTCGCATCCATTGCTACGGTGCCATCATTTCCCGTTACTTGGTAAAGAATTGATGGATTGGGGATGAACTGAAAACCTCATGAGTGTTCTGCAGCAATACAGGATGAAACTTATAGCATTAGCACATCAACAACATATGCAGGAAGGAATGCTGAACAAAGAGGTAGACCGGGGTCGGCCCAAGTCATTTAGTATTGGAGATACGTGACTCAGAGCTGTGAACTGAAATTCGATGACGTGAACCCTGTTCTGAAAACGCTTTTGGAAGATCACCAGGAAATCTGTGCAGTACCGCGAAGGTGGCCTGAAGTTCATTATTTTATAATTTTTGGCACCATACGAGGAAGGCGCCTTACAGGAAAATTGAACAAGCGGATTCAATTATGATCCACCCTGTAGTCTTTCGCGGTAGCTCAAGACCCCCCTTTGCACTCAATACGCTCTGGAAATACAGGGGGCATAAGTTATTGTACATCGTTTGCTGGCTTCTTACTCTGCGGAAGTGCAATGTTTTTTGACAGGCTAGGTCTCACTTGGTAGAGCTCGATTCCTTCTATTTTCTGATTACAAATTTATACATTTAAACAATTTTCTGATTGCCCTGGTTACTCGAGATATGACGGAAAAATATCAGCGGAAAATTTATGCTCAAATTTTTGGTATCGCCGAAAGCACTGATTCAGGCGGCAATTCCTGAGCAAAACAGCCACAAAAACAGTTTTTGACAACGGATTTAAGTGGGATAGAAAATAGTCTCGTAATCATGAAGCCTATTTTGAAATGTATGTGGAAAACCCAATGAGGATCGGGGTAGATCAGAGCACAGAACGGGACTGTTTCAAAAATTGCTTGGATGAGAAAATCAAGCCTTAGTTTCCGAGGAGCACAACTGGCCTGGATCGGGGCCTGTTGATGAGGCTGGTAGCCATTCTGCAGCATTTTTACTCTGGTTTTCAAACCACATAAACCATCTAGCTGATGTCCTGTCTTTTAGTGGGAAAATTCCTAGAACCCAAATTTGGTGGAAATTGGCCATCACCGGTGGCATGGGGTAGCTGTCGCTTTTTGCCCGTATATTTCTTGGACTTCGCTCTCTTGGGAAACTTTGGAAATAGCTAGAAAGAGCACTTCTTGCTCTTCAAGAGGCGTCTGAGCAGTGAATCCATTTCGATGATTTCTTGGATTTTTCCGGGAAAGTTTCACAACAATCCACTTTTCTCAAAAATTTGTTTCGAGGCCAACTGCTCGTTAGCAAATCTTTTCCGAGGAGGCGGATCTTAGCTACAATATACTTTGAACCTTTTTCTATTCTGATGAGAAAAGAGCGGAACAATGCATGGGTTCCCGGCGGCGAAATGAAATATCAAACGTTGTACAATAACTTATGGCCCCACTCAAGATGCAGGCGAAGATCGAGACTTCCTCATATGCCTTACTCAGCGGACTGCTCCCACACAGATAACCACAAATTCTACCGGTGGGACCCATTGCTAAAAGGAAGAATAAGCCGCTAAAATACGTTAGTTCAAAACGACCTCGCCAATTTTTCTGGGTCTGAAAAGCTTGGCTTCAGGATCAGTGGAACCAAAACTTATGAGGGAATTGGAGAAGATTGAGTGCTGATTCATACGAGTACTAAAGTGGCGGAAAAGATTTAGTTTTCGCCGAGATATGGCACTTCAAATCCAACTGTCGAAATCCGACATCGATTTTGCAACAACCTAGTATATCTCGGTCGGAAGGTCACTATGATGAACAATCTCGCCCTTGAGCTGGGCAGGAGAAAGCGAGCGGCTTGGGGAGCTTACGAGAGCATCAAAGACGTAATGAAGAGAACGAAGAACAGGAGGGTCTGTGCCCACATTTTCAATACAACGCTTCTCCCTGCTTCAACGTGCGCCTCAAAATCAAGGCCGTTACGTAAGTAGGATGATAATGCAGTCGTAGAACGCTCCATCGAGAGAGTGATGCTAGGGGTAACTTGCCTCAAGCAAGTGAGAGCTGCAATACGGAGTTCCACACTACGCCAAAACTCGGAAAATAGGGATGTTCCTGCTTACGCCCAGTAAAGTAAAATCAGGGCTAGGATTTATGAAACGTTAACCACCAAACCAACAACGTTTAGTTTGAATGGTTGTTCTGTGGATAACGCAATGTTAGGAGACGCAGACTCAGAGTTGGTTTGCTAGCCATGTCTTGCCTGGTTGTGCGTTCATAAATTCCACCTCGGGTGGGCTGGACATGTAATGTGGCTTGACGACAACAATTGGACAAGCGGCATCAGCACACGGAGCCCACGGAACGTCAAGCGCACACCAAGAAGACCACCTACCCGATTGTCGGACTTCTTCATGAAGCCCTTCAAAAACAATGTTATGCTCTCCGTGTTTCTCTAGCAGAGGAAACCTATGAGCAACTCTGTCGCGCAAGAGAGACAAATGAAGGTCCTCGTCACTCCGCGTCCGCGTCACTGCACTTCCTCATCCATTGGTGCTCCTCTTCATTCTCTGAACCTCACCACATTCGTATCCCTCATTTTGAATATGACTCCATAATCATCATCACTGACCAATCACAGAATTTCATTTGACATAGATACACTTACAGACAGAGTAACAGACAAAGTAGGCACTTTATTTTAAGTCTATTATGACGACTGAACGATTACATGGGCGGCGCGATGATCTAAAACGGAAGCATTGCTATCGCACCCACATGCTCCAGAAATTTAATAGCGCGGTGACGAGCTATAAAGTTTAGATCACTTTTGTTGCTGTCATTTGTATTAGCAAAAACCGTTTAAAACACATAATTTTAGCAATGGAAAATTACCGCCAAACGTGCTATAGAATTGTTCATCCAATCCGCCGAGATCCATGGCACTAGTTCCTTCATGATTGTTCTGTTCTGGTTAAAATACACCAACAAATCCGTTATATCGAAGTGGTCTCCGTATGACCAAGACTTGTCAATTATTGGAAAGCTTCCAAATTCCTTAAAAGAGACAGAAGGATATGTTGTCACACTCCAGCACAAAAATATTTTGCGCTCAGAGAAAAGAATACTATCGGTATCCAGCAGTTAAGCCGGGACTGCCAGATCCAGAAGCGTTTCTAGCGTATTTATACCACTATAGTGTATCGTTTCCATATAAGCTCTAGTAGACGTGCAGTGGAGAGGTGAGCCGCAAGGGAAACCGTGCCAATTCTTCTAGTGTTGCGGCAAATACGCTGCCCAAATTAGGTATCTTCAAGAGTACATGATCAACAATGATCATAAAGTGCTTCAGAAATTGCACCTCTACCCAAATTGCTACCTGCATGAATGCTTGAGTATGAACTCCTCTGCAGAGGTAGTGTTCATCAAACCCCTAAATTCAATTTCAGTAATCGAAATTTTTTTCAAGCAAGTGTTCGCACGTCTTCACTATGCTGTCACCGTGAGCGGTCGGGCAATCATCTTTCGGTTTCCTAGAAATACCACGCGTGGAGGGAAGACTCGGACACAACACGACGTGGGCTGGCACTGATCGTATACTCATTCTGCTAACTGAATATATCTCCGTATTGCAAGACTGTGCCGTCGCGAAGTCTCATTTGGTCGCATGTTCTTTATTAGCTTGCGATTAGAACTTCTGTGTTAGTATTTTATTACAACTCCAGTAAGACTTAGGAGCATAGCGCCTTCCTCAGACCTTGATATTTACGATACAATATGTGATACAATACACGTTAAGTCAACAACTGCTAACACGTATGAAGAACCAAATATGAGGAGAGAGGAGAGGAAGTGAGTTTACAGCGAAGTTGTGCAGTATCAGATTTTATACAAAGACACTGGACAGATATTCAGAACACTACTTCTACAACTGCCTCTGAGCTGTCCGAGCGGTCGCGTAAGGCAATCAATTTCAGTGCCTCCACAAGCTCTTCCCTACTGTTAATCTCTGTCTGATAAAGTTTGAATTATCCAGCTTCCATGTTCTTCCTATTAAGCGGGTTATCGAGATGACGGTGCAACACAGTGACTTCCAATTCTGGTGAGGAATCTAGAGTATGTACCGTGGTCCGTTGCCTGGGGAAGCTGTTTCTAGGGTAGGCTTGCGAACGGTTGAATGCTCGATGATGTTCATCAAGCCGCTTTCTCAGTGGTCGTCCATTCTCTCCAGCATACCGCTGACCACATCCGTTGCATCTTATCAGATAAACCGTACCGCGCAAGTGGCAGATCTTCTAGTGTTAGTATCTCTTTGAGAGTGGGTGGTGCCTTAAATATCAGGTGCACAGGGAGCTGTGATTTTCTCACTATGGCGTTGACTTGTTGTACGCTCGTTGACCTACGACTACTATCTCCATGTAGCCATGTTCCCACTGATGTATCCATTCTCGTAGAAAATACGCTTTATTGTATCAACCGTTTCTGAATTTCTCGCTGCGATCCGTTCGCTGGCTTCGATCAAGCTTCTCACTACATTCGCTCTCATAAAAGCGGGATGTGCGCTATGTATTATGTAGTGTGGTGTTTTTGGTGATCGTTTCTTATACCAACGACCAGTTTGGTTTCGTGCCAGAACGTCCTACGATTGACCCTATTTTCATTGTACGTCAGATGATGGAGAAATATAGGGAGAAGGCAAACGAAATCCACATCACATTTTGACCTTGAAAAGGCCTCGATTCTCGCGTCTGCATTGCTACCGCGCGGCCGGATTGGACTTTGCTCTCGGTCCCTATCCCTCGTTCCACTACTTCTGTACGCTAGACTAGTATTCTGTGGTCGTCTACAGCTACTACTGGTGTCTCATACTTGCGACGTCCATAGTGGCAAGTGGGCAGACTTCCTCAACCCCTTAGTTGCCACTTATAAAGGTTTCTTTTCTTACTTCGTTGCCTTTCTGGCATAGTGGTTTTATTGATTTCCTTTTGTGTGTGCGTCGACGTCGCTGATCTGAGATGTCCTCCGTCGTGACTACTTCGGCGGTCATCAAAGGGAACAAAAAAACCCGTACTATGACGCTGGACTCGCCTCCAAGGGGCCGTCAGGAACAGCTAAAGATGATCAAGGACTCAACCCTGCTTCCTGACTGTGTCAAAAAGGTGATTACAGCAATGAGCGACGAGCTAAGTTTTTTTGTCGGTCAGAAAATTTTTGTCTTCGTCTCGAAATTAGCGATTTACGTGATAAGTTGGCTTCGTCTGTTTCTCATGATCAATCGATCCCTAACTCTGTTCAATCTGGTCAAATCCCAATTTCAACTGATCACACTCTTTCCTTTCATGGAGCCGAAAGGCTCAGATCTGTTGTTTTAGGTGGTATACCTGAAGTCCTTGGCAATAATTTTGAACTTTACGTGTTCTCAGAAACCTGGTTGAAATCCAGTCACTCCATGGCCTCCATCCTACACTTTTTGACATCCGACTATGACATACTCCGTTGTGACCGACTCGACAAGTCAGGAGGTGGCGTCATCATCATTGCTCATCATCCTATTTCGCTTTCGCTAGTGTTTTTTGAAGCTGTTGACGATGCATACGAACTACTCTGCGCCGACATTTTCTGTAAAGGGTCTTCATTCAGATTACTGGTAGTGTACCGTGCACCCTCTTGCAATGCCTCCAACAGTGAACAACTTATCAAAGCCGTAATTGACCTGACCTCATGTGAACTCAATGTTATCATTACGGGTGACTTCAACATGCCGAATATTGATTGGCAAAATCCATATGCTGGTTCTATCTCTCATGAATCTTCGTTTGTTGACATGCCTTCTGCCAGGGATTTGTCCAGCTCGTTAAGGAGCCCACTAGAGGTGACAACATTCTTGATCTCGTTTTGTGTAACAACAGCACCTTAGTGAACTCTGTTAGCATTCTTCCCCCCTGTAGGATTAAGCGACAGCATTTCCTTTGACATCCACTCCTGCGAAATTCCATCTTTTCCAGTCTATCGTCAAATGTTCTCTCTTTGCGATTACGATGCGGTGTGTAGATACTTAGCTAACATAAGATGGACGGAATTCCTTGAGTCTATTGTTTTGGTTAATGAAAAGTATGAACTCATTCTCATGCTACTAAATGACGCCATCAATAAATAAGTGCTTTGGAGGCTCGCTGCCCATTCCAAAGCTACCATTCTACCGACCTACCTAGAAAATATGATGGAACACCGCACTTGTCTATTTTATGAAGACTGGGGACTGGGATGAGTACAAACGTTTTTCTTCTGATTTCAGTTCTAAGCTCAAAAAATATAATGCCAATTTGAAGAAAAGGATAACTGATTCCTGTAACGTTCAAAAGTTTTATTAGTTTCTTAGATGTAGAATAAATGAGGGGAATTCCATTAGCTGTTTACGTTCCAGTGATCTCATTGCAGTTACCGCATTAGATAAGGCCAATATGTTAGCAGATGAGTTCTCGCACGTTTTTTTAGAGGACAAGGTATTCTCCCATCCTGCGATCCACCAAATTGCACGCCTATGATAAATTCTCCTTGGTTTGATGTATAACTGGTATACGATATGATATCAAAATGGCCTAAATCCTATTCGCTAACTCCTGATCTCATTCCTCTTTCTTTTATCCAAGACGTTGCCTGTGTTATTTCAGGACCTTTATCCTACATCTTCAACCAGTCATTAATGCGTGGTGAAGTCCCTCAACGCTGGAATCTTTCCTTTGTTACGCCTATTCTGAAAAAGCTTCCACAAGCTGACCCTTCCAACTACCGCCCCATTAGCATTACCTCAGTCGTATGCCGAATTTTAGAAAAAGTTCTTAAAAAATACATCATTAGCCATCTTCAAGCTAATCAAGTGATCCCAAATTGCCAACATGGCTTTTTTTCTGGAAAGTCTGTTTAGTCTAATTTAATGGAATGCATGAACGACTGGACAAATATTCTAGAAA
This sequence comes from Ancylostoma ceylanicum, assembly GCA_000688135.1. NCBI lineage: Eukaryota > Metazoa > Nematoda > Chromadorea > Rhabditida > Ancylostomatidae > Ancylostoma > Ancylostoma ceylanicum. The sequence goes on from JARK01001416.1 coordinate 778,659, forward strand.
ATAGAACTGCATGTGATGTTATAAATTTTGACTAGCGCCCCTACGGGACGCTAGGAAGCGGGGTGGGGCAGCCACTTGAAGCTTGTGCAAGGTATTCACACTTCTGGAGGCCTCAAAAAATTAGGAAACTAGCGGCAATCATTAACTGTGTCCCAACACAGAACCCCACCTATGAGATGCGTATATTCTGCTGTTCCGGCAGCCTAGCTAAGGTCGAGCTTCCTACCTTGATTGTAGCCCTGATCGAAAATTTTTCATCACATATCGTCATGTATATTATTCTCCGGTGTAATGCCCTCCCGTTCTTTATCACAGCATTTATTTACTGTATCTGGACGTTTCCCACACTATTGAGCTGAAGCGCACTGCTACTCCTTCGACAAACCCGTGGCAAAGTCTTTTATACGATATTGAGCTCCGTCGCACCATCCTAACCGAAGGTTTTCCCACAGTGCTGAGCGCTGACTCATTTTCTCCATCGGTGGACCCACATCTTTGAGATTTCCACAATAATCGGACCAGGACATCTTTTTGTATAGATGGACCCATATCTTTGGCGTTCTTCACACTATTACCCGCCTGCACAACCCTCCTCCATTGGTGATCTCGTATCTCAGTGTTTTTCACAGCACTGGGCGCTGGCGCACCCTTCGCACCATGGGACCGATATCCTGGCATTTTCAACACTGATGAGACCCTGTACACCATCGGTGCACCCGCACCCTTTGTAGATCTCGAGTGCAATAAAAGGAAGTTAAGGAGTGTTCAGAAAAGGTGGTGCCGCTACTCAGCGGCCTCGGTGTTGCAGATCCCCTCTTCCGGCCACCTACATCATGGAGCTGACGTGGGTCGTGCGTGGGCCGCATAGCACCGCCGCGATCGGGCATCCGTGGGCCGCACAATGCCGTAGGGAGCTGCATAGCACTGCACAGCGATAATCCTGCTCCGTACATTATGCAGCCTGAAAACTGATAAACACTGTCTCATTCGTAGACCGCGAGACTGCCAGCGCAGGCTGGTCCCGTCGCGAAATCCTGAGAGCACTGTATAAGCCTCTCGCTTTTATCTTTGGCGACTGTATCCATCATCACCGTGACCAACGGAACCAGTGAAGGTTGGGTCCCACCGCGAGTTTCACTACATCATGCACCTGTGATGAAACATCGGCCGACCGCCTCGTAAGTTTCGCCTCATCCTCCAAGACGCTCTTTAACGCTCTACGGGCTGAGCCCATGATGAAGGAATGCGATCACGTGCCGGCCCCCCACGTCTGCGCTCTAGAAAATTTAAATAAAAAACAGCAAACAGAACTTTCCAGGTTAGAATCAGCTCCACCTTTTCCAAGACCTGCAAAGCGTTCAGCGAAGTTCCGCAAGGAGGTGTCCTTTCCCCCATTCTCTTCAACATTTATATCCATGACATTCCATCGTTATTTTCTGATTTGGCTGTGAGGTGTGTTATGGATGCGAATGTCATAAAAATCTACAAGGCAGTACGCTGAGTCGAGGATTCTTATGACTTGCAATCGCCATTGATAGAATGATTGCTTGGGCTAACGCATGGCAACTGCCTCTATCACCGCATGAAACGTTTATGCATCTGGACCTCAATGGCTTCATGCCTACTTTTGCGTCCTTCAAAAGGCCTCCAAATTTCGGAGGCTGTCTCCGTCGAAAATCTCGGCTTTGTTTATGATCGGAAACTGGATTTTTACGGACACTATCTTACAATATTTAGAAGGGCCTATATGCGTACTTTCCGCATCTTCAAAGCATTATCCACATCCAGTAAGCCTACACTATTGCGTGCGTAAAAGACGTACGTGTGGCCAATACTGGAGTCTGGTATTAATCTCTTTAATCCTCTCAAAAAGAAGGACATTTATCCTCTTGAAAAAGTCAAGAACAACTTCACTCGTAAGCTCCTCGCTAGAATTGGTGGCTTTCTTTACTCTAAAATCCCGAGGGCTAGTATAAGGAATGCATATTTCGACCTCCCTTCACTGGAATCTCGTCGCAGGTTGTTTGATGTTTGCATGGTTCACAAGCTACTGCATTCGCCAACTTCGTGGCATAGCAGCACTTTTTTCAAACTCATTCCTTCACGAACCAGAGGTGGGTGTCATAAGCCTTCCTACATGCGAGCACGGACAAACCTCAGAAATAACTTTTTTGCAATTAGAGCCGTTGCGGCCTACTTAAAATTGACTAAGGATATTGTCATCTTCCCGTCCTTTAGTCGGTTCAAGCGCATTATGTCTGCTAAGATACTATGAGCCATGAGTGACTAAGCTGTGCCTTGTTCACTTTTTTTTCTACCTCTTATTATTTCTACCTTTTTTCATTATGGGTCGTTGTTTGCACGTTTCTCCTTTACAATGTTCATCAAGTGTTTTATCACTGTTTGTGCTCCGGTTTTATATGTGTCTTTTTGTTTTATATGTGTCTTTTTGAGAACGTAATAAACATAACATAACCTAACATAACAAGGCCTACGATAGACTGCCAAGAACAGTGCTTTGGAAAGTCATGAGAGAGCGCTTGGTGCCGGAACACTTGATATGGTTGGTCCAGGACATGAACGATGATTCAGTAGTAGAGTGTTGCATTCGAAATATTTTTTCTAATATTCGAATAAACGAATATTCTGAAAAGGCCGAATATTCGAATACTCGAATAAAAGAATATTTTGAAAACGCCGAATATTCGAATACTCGAATAAACGAATATTTTGAAGACGCCGAATATTCGAATAAACGAATATTCTGAAAACGCCGAATATTCGAATATTCGAATAATCGAATAATTTGAAAACATCGAATATTCGATTATTCGAATAATTCGAATAATCTTCTTTTTCGAATATTCGAATGTTTCGAATAAACGAATAATCAAATATTCGAATAATTATTCGAATATCATTCAACTCTAGCTAGCGGTGGCAAACTGGTTATAGGGGAACTGCGTTGAAAAGACGTGTGGTCCCCCCAAATGAGAACAGTGGTCCAGTATTTCGAAAAATATGTTTACATAGAAACCAAATTTGATTTTGAAAAACTAAGAACAAAGCCTTAGAAAAATGAAAAGTCAAAGACACATCTGTTTTACCAAGCGTTGTGGAGAAGCTTGCCGTAAATTTGCCGTAAATGGTGCGTAGATTTTCTCGGACGATTCGGTGCTTATAAAAACAGATCAAACGCCTACGGAAAACGTAGCGATGTGGGGCTGTGCTCCAAGCGTTAAGCAATTATTGTGGACTACTACGTAGATGGAACTAATTCTGGCTGCTTCCTTTCCTTTCAATTATCCATGTTCCAAACAAAATGAGGTGAGTATATCGCTCAACGATGGGTGCAACGGAAGGATAACGGTGCTAGCCGTCTCGCTTATCGGTTACCACCATCGGCAGTCTTTTTACCTTCGAAATAGAACGAAAACAGCTATCGATGGAAGTACAAACAACAACAGCTGGTGGCCTCTTACCATTCTTCTAAAATAGCCCGACTTCCTTGCATTAAAAACCACTGCCCTATGAGGAAAATTTTGAAGACGAGTGGCGTCGTAGATACTGGCTTTACAACTTTGCAAATTGATTTTCAAGCGTTAAGAGCTCCTGCAATCCGTCAATCCGGTCCCCAAGACCAGATTGGGGCTATAGGGTGACTGAGAATCTCTCGGGAATTTCTTTGCCTTTCCTGAGAGTTTGTTCACTAAGTTGAGGTCGTGATGCGGGAGAGAAACGCGCTTTTTCCATGGAATTTTCCAGAATTGCTACAAGATTGTAGCGGTTTGTAAATGGCAGCAGGTAATATTGCACATCGTAAAGTACATAGTTCCCTCCTGAGCAAAACTAACGAGAAATTTGGATCATCAGAGCTTGGCCATTCAATTGGGTGCTTGTTGAGGAAATTACTCGAGAATGGCTATAAGGGCGAAGCTGCCACTGAGACATCTTATTATATTATTCGAATATTTGAGCGCCTCTACCACGAATATTCAAATAATCGAATAATTAAGAGTGATCGAATATTCGAATTACTCGAATAATCGAATATTTCGCCCATGCCAAATATTCGACTATTCGGATATTTCGAATATCTACTTTTTTCGAATATTCGAATATTCGAATAATTATTCGAATGTTATTTAATTCAGTCAACACTCTATTCAGTAGCTTTTGTCCGCCCATCAATTGGAGACACATCAAGCCTTGTGGCAGCCACGGGGCATCAGGGATTAAGGGGATTAAGCCCCTTCTTATTCATACTTGTTGTAGATGCAGTGACGCAACAACTGTTCGAAGGACCACCGTTCTCGCTCCTTACGCTGACGATATCGCAATATTGGCCGACACGAGAAGTCAGCACCAGCGTAAAGTTCAGATGTGGCAAGATAGTTTGACAAAGGCGGGTTTGAAATTGAATGTGAAGAAGACGGAGTTTATGAGCACTGGCAGAGATTTTGAACCTATTACCGATGTGAACGGCGTCGTGATTCGGCAGTTGAAAAAGTTTCAATATCTAGGCAGCATCCTGAGCAAAGATGGACCTGTTGATATGGCAGTACAAGAAAGAGTAACACCTGCGTGGAACAAATGGAGGGAATCGACAGGTATCCTGTGCGGCAGTAGATGTCGACCGCGCTCAAGGGCAAGGTTTATCGCACTCTAGTAAGGCCTGCTCTCATTTATGGAAATGAATGCTGGCCACAAACTAAAGCTCTGGAAAGGAAACTGGCTGTGGCAGAGATGCGCATGCTTCGATGGTGTTGTGGGCTAACTCATCTTGACAAAGTACCAAACGAGGAGGTGCGAAGAAGAATGCAAACTGCCCGATCCAAGAGAAGGTGCGATCACAACGCATGAGGTGGTATGGCCATCTGTTGAGAAGAAATCCGGAACATTTTGCTCATCAAGTGTTGAGCGTGAAAATCGCCGGCAAGCGGCCATGAGGAGCCCCGAAAATACGATGGAAGCACGTAATTAGGAGAGATCTAGAAGATCTTCATGTCACGGATGAAGAAGCCCAAGTTCGCGCTTTCTGGCGTAGTAGAACCCATACAGCGGACCCTGCAACAGTGCGGGACAAATGCTAAGGAGAAGAAGAGCTTCTTATACCAACGAAATTCCGTTGTTTCATCGCAAATTCGAACTTTGACATGCAGAAATGGAACATATACCTGTATGGTGTTGCCGTACGTCAACGAGCGTCTTGTACAACAAGCCAACGCCACAGTGAAGAAATCACAGCTCCCTGTGCGCCTGATATTTAAGCCACCACCCACCCCCAAAGAAGAAAGATCTGTCCAGTGTCTTTGTATAAGATCTGATACTGCACAACATCGCTGTACACTCACTTCTTCTCCCTTCTCCTCTTATTTGGTTGTTCATATGTGTTAGCAGTTGTTGACTTAACATGTATCACATATTGTATTGTAAATATTAAGGTCTGAGGAAGGCGCTAAGCGCCGAAAGCCTGACTTTTAAATAAAATACAAACACAGAAGTTTTCATCGCAAGCTAATAAATAACATATCCCCGTATGTTTACCGCTGGCCGAGTCTAACTTTCAGTTCTCTTAGCTGGTATGAAGCATGTTTGATTATCTTTGATTATCATAAATTCTGACGCTGTCTTTGTGAGAAGAACATGTCGCGAAAGCTGGTGAATTTCAATGAAGACTCCGAGAAGAGATGGTTAGACGGCATGAAGCTGCTTTAAGGAAAAGCTAAGCACATAATATCAAAGTGGACTAGGCTGACGAATGGGTATATTCGCGGACTGCGGAACTCCTTGCAAGATAAGCTTGATCTGATTCGTGCCGTTGCTATGCAGAAATTTGTTAAAGATAAAGATAAAGTGTTTGCACAAAACGAAGCCACAATCACATATGGCAGTGCCGTAAGTGCAGCTGCAAAGAAAGGATGAAATAAAGCCGCTCATCTTCGTACAAAGTGGAAGCAAAATGTAACAAAAACTCTGCTGAACTGCGAGCACTCAACAGTTCTTCTCTCTTCGGTAATTTCTTTCTCAGGAATTCTGAAAGAGGTTGACGTAGATTTGCCATCATGCTTCCCTCACGTATACTTGATGGTAATCTCGCGCCAATTCCATGCCCTTTGACCAGTCATTAACTAGGGATTTACATGGGATTACCATCACCTTGCAAGCACCCCTCCACGATGTTGACGTCAGATTTCTAGAGGACTGGCACGATTTAACGAATTTTCATGTTCATGTATGATGTTGACATGGGGCTTCCACAGGATTCGCATCTTGCAATGAACGGCTCAACTAAGGTAATAACAACAGCTGAAGCAATAGAGAAAGCTGGAAATGAAAGCGCTTTTTCCATGAGTCCAAAGCGAGGGCGAGTGTTCCGCTGTTAGGATGTGTGCACGTCCAGTCACGAAACATTGCGAGTGGTATATGCACCACACACAACATTACGTCCGTTGCGCTAGGCAACGCGCCGAATAAGCGTAACTGGTGCGCTGGACACCAAAACTCGCATCAGCGTCCAAGTCGGTATCCTCTCTGGTAAGTGGCTGTTCCTTCTGTTCGAGTTACCATGGCGATTGTCTAGCATCCGGCTACACGGCGAATGACTCATCTCAAAAGTGAGAATTCCCACAGAGTGCTACCTTGAAAGGCAGTGTGTTACCCCTTTTTCGTGTTTGAGCTATTAGCAGGTTGTGAACCTTTTCGACCCCCTGATTCCAGAAATATACATGAAATGTCTCAAAACGGCTTCTGAACTCGTTTTTCGCACCGAGTTTTGTAAGGGGTTTGTAACATTTTGCTGACCCAAATTGACGTGTAAAGCAGTTGATCTCATTAATTGAACACGTCAAGCTCGTTGGCCAAGGTTGCAGCCGTAGCGGACAGCCAACACACTCACGGATCGCTCCGCCCAAGTGGTCCGTGAATTGCACTTTGGACCACATTTCTTTTACACCTTTGGAACCAGCGTGGCGAGGAGATCAAGGGTCTGTGCATATCTAGAACACGCGGAACGAGGTGACACACTGCCTTCAACGCAATTGGTACTATGCAAGCATGCACGAACAGCGAACGTATCGGATTCACTGTGATAAATTAAATTTCCATCTAGAAGCAATTTGCATAGCTCCCCATGTGCATGGTTGAAGACGTCGTCAAACCCAAAATTATGACATCATTGAATAAGAAAATATTCCTAAAGAATTATCCCAAGGAGCTACACCTATTTTCAACAGTGCCGAATATAGCCGCAGAACATATGAAAATTTCGTTTATTTTGTTCAATAATGCTGTTTCCGAAACACCAAGCAAAACGACACTGTCAATGTTTTGACAATGATGTTGAATTTATGCACCTGAGTGAGAGATGAAGAGATATTTACAAAGTTACCCGAATCTTCTCTAGTATAAACTGAATAGGACCACCACGCGATTTCCACTCATCATTGCTGGAGAGGCATTTCTTGTAGAATGACTGAGCTCTAGTTAGGGGACTCATTTGATGTCCTCTATCTTCCTCCAACAACCCTGCAAAAATGCTGCTCAAAATAGCTGTTCCAAAGAGAAGTTCTACTGTTTTTCCATTGTTCTGCTTACATGAATTTCGAACATATGACATGTTTTCTCACGTGGTGTTTTAGCATTCTTTGTTCACCCAGAACTACGCCCACGCACGGCCTGGGTGTCGCCAATGCATTAGTTTTACGGTCTCAAGCGGGGTACGGTATCTAATACCGTCCAAATGCAGTTATCATCCGCAGATCATATCCGCGGATGCTAACCGCTATGACTGCGTCACTAATGCGTCATGACTCCTCCAATGACAAAAGTGCGCCACTCCAGTACGCCAACCCATCGTTTGCTGTTGGAGTCTTTGTGTCCTAATTAATACATCCTAACTATTGCTTCAGAGCCTCAACACCCTCGTTCGGCACCCTCTTCCTCATCGCTCACCTTCAATGCGGTCATGTCCTGCCTTGGCCCGCTTTTATAATATAAAACTTACGTATAGTATTTAATTAAAGTAGTGCGCTAAATCTTCGTATCATTCAAAGGTCACTTCATTGTGTGACCGAATTTTCGAAATTACTTTACAAAATTAACAAAAACTTTGTGTTAGTATATTTTTAATTGCTTGATTTCCATTATTTTTAGATAGTTTTTATTAATTATTTAATATTATTAGGTTAACCTAGTTGGTTGTGATGAATTAAAAAACAAAAAATAAGCAATCAAAAATATACTGGTACAAAGTTTTTACTAATTTTGTAAAGAAAACAGCTATCCGCTGATATTCGGGAATGGTCTTGCAATGGGTGCGCGGCTGGTCCGCTGGCAGGCACCAGCGAACAGTCCGCGCACCAAAGTCCTGCCCAATTTCCAACCATTGCGGGTGAGGGAGGGGGGAGAGAATGGGTGGCCGAGTTTCTGGAATTTATTTACAAAACTAATGAAAATTTTGTATTATTAGGTGCGTGCAAAAGTTCCGGGGCAGTTGGTGGTGGTTCACCGTTTTACGTCGTTTTCCTTCTTGTGCTTGAGGTATCCCAACATGGTATTCATATATGCTGGTAGCCTGTGACATCTGCTACCCATGTCATATTTGGCTCTGATCTGTGTCGCAGCGCTGCTGTGTTTTAGGTGTAAAACTAAAGCTATGTGTAGTCAGTGAATTTGTGGATTTTTGCTTTATGAATTAAAATCTAGATGATCTGTAAAGGACGCGACCCATATAATCAATAATGCGGTTGCGTACGGTATCCTCTTCGAAATCCCAAAAGCTCGTGGGTTCCTGAGAAATACAAGTGGATGTGAGGCGTTGTAAAATGCTTCGTGAGCGCAGCGCCAATCCAACCTTCACAAAGGCGACCGAAGAGAGCAGGTTGAATCGGCCCCAATGTAAGGTGAGTAGGACATTATGGGAAAGTTAACCAACCATTGCCTTACTTGTACCGGATTGGTAGAATGAGAAAGATAAGTAGATTGAATTTGAGTGAGGTGAGCGAAGAACACCAAAGTCCACATTGGCGAGTCTACAAATATCTGACCTACAGATATTCAAACAAACCGTTTCCCAAATGGATTGTTACTTTTAATGGAAAAAGGGACATGTGTGAGAATAGGAAGTGGTCGACCTAGGATCCAGATTAGATTGACCTATCCAAAAAATGGGCAAGCCATCACTACACAAATGAAAAGCTTCTTTGCCCATTTTTAGTCTGTAATCTAAGTCACCTACAACGAATTGTTCCCAAACGAGTGCATAGTAAGTATGCCTTCTTGCACATTTTTTCCCGGAGGAATCAGGCCGTCCGGCTAACGCCGGACTTCCAGACTTCTATTTCTGCTCGCTTTCCTGGAAACCTTTTGTAATACCAACACTCCTGTCATTTAGTTTCAACACCCTCCTGAAAATCCCCCAAGTTTCCCGGGGGTGACCTCTACTCTCCGCAGAGTGATGCTCTTTTGTAGACCCTAACGGCTATCGATATTTGGATGTAACCGATTCAGTGCAAATGGTCACTTGCAATAATTTATGTTCAGCTGGATGTTGTTGCAGATTGAGTGATGAGCTCAGGTACTTTTAGAGGACCGCCCAAGCACCCCTTATTATCTTTGAGGACCGCCCGAGCACCCCTTGTTATCCAAGCGGACCAGCCACGGACCCATCCTTATAGTAGCGGACCAGCCGCGAACCCTTTCTTATCCAAGCGGACCAGCCACGGACCCGTCCTTATAGTAGCGGACCAGCCGCGCACCCATGCAATATCACTCATTTCCTCACAAACGGTGGAATCAGTTCATGCGAACTCCTTAAGAGGATTCTACTCGATGCGGCTTACTCTGACTTGACGGTAGAAGACGAGGAATATCTTGAAGAGAATGATGACGAGCAAATGGACGTCGACTGGGACATGGACTGTGAGGACATCGAAACTCGCAGTTCATCTTCGAACACTCCCTTCATCAAATTCGGGGGCGAGTCCATCCCTATCGAACAGGTATTTTGGAGTAATTTTCTACGGACTAGCGCCNTTTTTTTTTTTTCATTGAGAATTTCATGCCGCATTGACCTCTCTTCACCGAAAATCTTTCGCAAATGGATGCGTGCGCCTGATAGTCGCTTTTGGTATAAATTGCCCTTTACTTCCCGTGTGATTGCTGTTGCGCTGCCATGACTGCTTGCTATTCGATTGCTAATCTACTGCTGATCGAGAGCAAGAAAAGCAGCCGAACAGCAAATGAGTGACAGTTTAAGGACAAGTAAAACGTCACCCGAAGACCGCCCATTCTTGAGATTGGAGCGCAGATGACACCCCGCTCCAATCCAGCGGATGTCTGTGTGGATGGTACGACCTCGACAGCGCAGCGTTCAGAAGTCGGTATGCGGTTATATCTTGTCCATCGCTTGTGAAAGTGACAAAGTGCGATTTTGAAACTGTATATAAGTAATAATGAGGTTCGATACCGTCGCGAATTCCAGGATCCGTTCTCCATCCTCATTGCGGGTGCCATAGTATAGTAATACTAGCGCCCCTACGGGACGCTAGGAAGTGGGGTGGGGCAGCCACTTGAAGTTTGTGCAAAGTAATCACACTTTTGGAGACCTTAGAGAATTAGGAAACAAGCGAACATCATTAACTGTGCCCAAACACAGGACCTCACCTATGAAATGCGTACTGCTACTGTTCTGGCACNAACAAGCGGAAATCATTAACTGTGCCCAAACACAGAACCCCACCTATGAAATGCGTATACTATTCTGGCACCCTAGCTACCGTTCTGCTATTCTGGCAGCCTAGCTAACGTCGAGCTTCCTACCTTGATTATAGCCCTGATGGAACATTCTTCATCACATATCGTCATGTAAATTACTTCCCGGTGTAATGTCCTCCCGTTCTTTATCACAGCATTTATTTATTATATCTGGACGTTTCCCACACTGTTGAGCTGAAGCGCACTGGTACTCCTTCGACAAACCCGTGGCATGGTCTTTTATACGCTATTGAGCTGCGGCTCACCCTCCTTACCCAAGGTTTTCCCACAATGCTGAGCGCTGACTAATTTTCTCCATCGGTGGACCCACATCCTTGGGGTTTCCACAATAATGGGACAAAGACATCTTTTTGTATCGATGGACCCATATCTTTGGCGCTCTTCACACTACCCGCCAGCACAACCTTCCTCCGTTGATGATCTCGTATCTCAGTGTTTTTTTGCAGCACTGGGCGCTGGCGCACCCTTTGCACCATGGGACCGATTTCCTGGCATTTTCAACGCTGATGAGACCCTGTACACCATCGGTGTACACACACCCTTTGTAGATCTC
>JARK01001417.1:0-10559 GCA_000688135.1 Ancylostoma ceylanicum
GTAGTATAGTGGTTAGTACTCCACGTTGTGGCCGTGGCGACACAGGTTCGATTCCTGTCTTGGGCATGGTTTTGGAAACCGGAAATCCACGTAGCCCTGGACAGGATTTAGGGCCACATATCCCTAGAGCGCTATTCTGCGTCTTTTTTACGCTGTCCCGCCTCAGATACGTCGCAATTTCAGCTTGATTTAGGAGAAATGCTATCGGCCCAAGTAGTATAGTGGTTAGTACTCCACGTTGTGGCCGTGGCGACACAGGTTCGATTCCTGTCTTGGGCATGGTTTTGCAAACCGGAAATCCACGTAGCCCTGGACAGGATTCGGGGCCACATATCCCTAGAGCGCTGTTCTGCGTCTTTTTACGCTGTCCCGCCTCAGATACGGTGCAATTTCAGCTTGATTTAAGAGAAACGCCATCGGCGCAAGTAGTATAGTGGTTAGTACTCCACGTTGTGGCCGTGGCGACACAGGTTCGATTCCTGTCTTGGGCATGGTTTTGCAAACCGGAAATCCACGTAGCCCTGGACAGGATTCAGGGCCACTTATCCCTAGAGCGCTGTTCAGCTGCTTTTAGCAATATGGTTAGTACGTAGTAGCAAGTGAGTTATTGGGACCTTTTATGCTACGGTAGATTGCCCTTATGTCCTCGTACTTCTCCGGATGTTGTGCTGTCGTGTATCATCCCGTTACGCATATTGATGGATCGCTTGTGGTGTATAGCTGTGTCTAATTGCAGCATCTTACCGCCAGTTGTGGTGGTGCCGGCTAAGAGATGTCTGGCCGAGTGGGGTAATACAATCCACTCTGTGCGGGTGACAGAAGGCGTGGCTAGTGACCTCGACGATCAGACGCCGCTAACCACCACCTCCTCCTCCTCATCGCGCTCCTCAGCTAGTGCCCGCCTCCACCCTGCCAGCCTCAGCTGACGTTTAGCTGCAGTCGTTGCTGCTTTTGCATGGTTCATCGGCTCTTAGCTTCTTCAAAGAACACTAGCGCTTTTTCCATTGGGTGACTTCATTTTTATCGATTTTCGCGCTTTGTTCTTCGCTATCTTCTTTATGCACTCCTATTCGCCGTTGTTTTTTCTACATTTTCCCTCAAGCATTCGTCTATTGAATGCAGGAGAGGAGTCGGCGTGCTGCCGTTTTGCTTTCTACTTCATCGTTACTCTTTTAGTGCACTGTTGATCTCCAAATTCTATTGATCCGGCGATTTTTTCGCCAGCGCAGTAAGTACCAAAGCGTTTCTTAGCGTTCTCTAGGAATTTTCTCACTTTTCCCTTTATATAACCAACAAAGGTTCCCATCATCACCGGGAAATAGCCGCTTCCTTCCCTTTCGACATGCATTTCCTGCTCGCACTTTTTTGTTTCCACTGGTTTTCCACTCATATTCCGATTTTTCTCTGCAATCCGGAGATGCACAAGGATATTTTCTCAAAAGTTTTTGTTATGGGCGGGAAATTGCTAGGTTTTGCTGGAAATAAATCCTATACCTTAATGCTTTATATTTTTATTGATTGTTTCTATTCATAGATCTGAATCCAGCCAGAATTTATAGCCTCTAGTCATTACTTTTGAAACCTCCTCTTGAGAGAATTATTTCTCCAAAGAAATATGGAGTGATTGTGGGAATTCTCTACCTTTTCCTCCTGGATTTCGTCTTCAGGCTATTTCCTTCTCCATTTTTCCCCTTCAATTCTTCCAAGGCTTTTTTTTCATAATCCACGCCCAAACTTTTGTGCCTACCTGGAAATTCAATGTCCTATGAGTTCAATTCGCTTAGCTGCGTTGATCCTATTTCAATCCATGTTTTTACTTACATACTTATATGGGCTTATATGGCTTAACGAACTGTTTTTGCTGCAGGAAGTGCACTTACGTGGATTTCTGGATTTTCTGCAGCTGCTTTGTTTTCCCATAGTTGTTTGTTTGCTTCTTTTGTTTTCTTGCTAGTTACATGTCCTCATAGCGGAATAATTTATGTTTAGGAGGGTTTTGAATCTAGAAAAAACAGCTAGTTACACTTGGATGCATCTTTCTTCAAGTTATTGATTTTTGTTGACCTCCTGCATGTGTTTCGTGCATGAAAATCTATTTTTTAAATTTTGTTGGTCCTACAAAATATAGGTACACTTACATGAAGTAATCCAAGGGTTTTTGGCACAGTGGAGTGGGCAATGCTCTATTTTGCCTATAAATTAGCTTTTTTTCGTTAATTTTTGAGAGCAATTCGATAATTTAGCAGATAATTGAATTATTTAATCAATAAAAAGGTATTATAAATATGTGGAGGAAGGTAACGCCTAGTTTTTTCACCGGCTTATTCGTTAGTGTACAAAAAACCACTGATTTCGAGCCTTTCTGTTTTGCTACGACCAAACCAGAGAAAAGCAGATTTTTTCGCGTTGATTTCATAGCTATCGATCGATGCCGCTGTGAAACTTCAGATTCAAACATGAACCAACCCGGTCGGCGTCACCCAGAACAGACGTGAACGCATCCATGCGAACTGAGACGGATTATCTGAGCCAACGTAGAGAGATCGATGACGCCGTCGTCGCAGCGTTTAATGTCGTCGCTCTTTCATATGGTTATTGCCAGCTGTTTGTCAGCTGAACAACTTAAGTAGCAGTTAGAGTACCCAGGAAGGTTAGCAGTAACCCAGATGAGGTCTTTATGGGCTGACGTAAGCCTTCTCCTGGGTATCCACTGATTTTTGCAGAGTATCCAAGGAATTGAGGACGATGTTCAGGATATTTACCACATTGTTCTCCTGGAAAAGCTGAAAAACTAATATTTGTACTGCTAACCTGCACGTTTCCTAGTAGTTCTCACTTTTTGCCGGAGATCTGTCCACGGTTTTGTTTGGATAACCACTTGAAGCCCTTTTTTATTGAAGGATTCTCAGCTGTCATAGTGTTTTCCCAGATCTCAACGGGGCTTTAGCAGCTGTGTAGCGCATTTGTACCAGTTGTCCTTGAAAATCCGGGGAGGCTGCAATTTTTTCGCTTATGATTTTTCAATACAGTGGATTTTTTGTTCCAGATTGTCTCGTGACAGTTGTCTTGCTAGCTCAATCACTCCAGTAGTCTTGCAGTTAGTATTTACAAATCTGCTGTTTTCAATTTCATGTCAGTTGTCCTGTCCTCGTTTTTCGCCAGAAGTCTTCGTGTGCATACTGTACAGACAGGAAGTTTGTTGAACATGCACTCCTTTTGCAACTATAGTGTGTTTTGTGACAGTTGTCCAGCGATTCTTTGGTTTTTTGTCTTTGAAGTTATGAAATTTTTTGAAAGAAATGGCTTATCTGTGTAGTTCGGGTTAGGTTCTTAAAATTCTGTTCCGCTTGTAGCAGTTGTCCTGATCCCCAAAGAAGCTTGGCAGCTCTATGAATTCTTACATCTTCGCAAACACTTAAGCTTTCGCTAAAATCCTATCTTTACGGCACTTTGTGACAGTTGTCCTCCAAACACCTCAGCAGTGTCTCTTGCTGTAGGGGCTTAAGCTATATCCTTTTATTAATTACTCATGATCGGGGTCCCGAAAACCTCGTGACAGTTGTCCTTCTTCCATTGAATTTCTAAAACTTCTTGAAAGAAATAGAAAAAAGAAATAATATCTAAGTAATTGGGGTATAGATTCTTAGGATTCTGCTTGTGGCAGTTGTCCTGATTCCAAAAGGCTGTGAGAGCTCCAAAGAATTCCTACATCTTTGCGTACATTTGAGCCTTCGCTGAAATCCCATTTCGACGAATTCTTTGTGACAGTTGTCCCACAAGCACCTCAGCCAAGTCTCTCGTTGTAAGAATTTTAATGCTATTTCCGTTAATCAGTTACTTTTGATGGATGTCTCAAAGACCTCGTGACAGTTGTCCGTCCTTCACACGGAATTTACCTTGTTTCCTTTCAGATCCTACCATCAATGCAGAATCCATAATATGCTACTGATCTACCTTTTATTGCACCTGTTTCACTTGGTTACAAATGGTGAGTTCTCGTCTTTTTCGTGCCAGTTGTCCGGTCTATTATTTGCCCGACAGGCTATTAGCCTCTTCTCATTACGTTTCCCTTTCTCATTTTGCCCTTTTGTTCCGATTGTCCACTACCATTGTCCTTTGATGACGACTGCTATGCATACTTATGCGGCTCGTAAAGTTGTACTTTTTTTGGAACAGTTGTCCTTGCGCAGCGAGGCTATAGTGACCAACGTCTGTCCAGGGAATTTTTATTTTACCTGCTTCGATGTCAATCAGTGTCAGTTGCCCAATTTTTTGGAGGTGAGGCTTGGTTCCAACTAGTACCTACGTGAACTTGTTTGAGTTCCTGTGTCAGTTGTCCTGGGAAAATGTGTGATATTCGAGCGTTGATCACAACATTACTTTTCCGTGGAGGATGCTCTAGCTGTTGTTGCAGTTGTCCTTTTGCAAGGCGATCAATATTGTGCATTTTGCACTGTTGTCCAGCAAGGCTCCTTGAACCTACAATTTTTGCACCTTCTTTATTGTGCCAGTTGTCCGAATCTTCTCAAATAGTAGGCTTAGAAACCTGCTTCTCAATAATGAAACCTCTCAATGTGCGTGAGAAATTTTGAACAATTCCTTTCAAAACTCGAACAAAGTTTTGCCCTAGTGTCAGTTGTCCCATATAATCCTGCCAGTATCGTCCTAGAATTCCCCAAGCCAATTCTTCCTCGGCTGTTGTTTATTTGCTTTTTTCTCTTCAATCATTCTTCAACAATCTATTCCATGAATCCCGCCCACCAAGCAGACACTGGCTCATAAATCTTGTCCAAGCCTAGGAGGATCCAGAAAAAAGCGGATAATTTATAACGTGTGCAGCATTGCGCCGTATGTTCCTGGAACAGACGTTAGCTATGGATGGGAGAAGGGGGGATGTCTCTGTGGAAATATGGTCCAATTTAATATGTACATTGTGTAAGGAAATATATTACATATGCATATTTGATGTGACGTCATGGTCATTAATCCTGCCAGCATATTTTTCCAGCCTTTTTCCCATTCGTACGTAGCTTCTATGAATAAAATCTTATTTGCATTGAAAATTCGCTGCCACTAGTAAAACTCCAGTTGCCAAACGAGTTCTTTGACTTTTCACGGATTCCGGGGAATTTTCCCACTGCACATAATAATTCTTCGTTGCCACTAGTAAAATTTCAATTTTTAAGAGAATTCTTTAGTCCATGTTCATTATTCCGGGATTTTTTTCTTTCTTCATTTTTTCTTTCTTTCTTTTTTACCTCTTACGAAATCACTGGAGAAATTCCTGATGCGAAAGTAGTGCCTACGAGTTTTTTGTGCCATCTCATATTTCACTACGTTTTTTTTCATTTTTTTCCGAAATTCACACCAGTAAAACCTGGCATCGCCAGAATTTTCTTCCAGAGAATTAAAATTATCCGTGATCAATAGGAGAGAAGTTTTTCGTTCATTACTTTTTTGCAATTTTTAATTACTTTTATTCACTCCTTCATACCCCCATTCAAGCTTTTTGCGGTCATTTATGATATTCTCGTACTAATTTCTTTTTTTTTCATTTTTCTCTTTTTCCTAAAGATGAAAAATCCGCTGATTTTCCTTGTCTTTACAGTTTTTTTTCAAAACGTATTTCAATATTATGTGAATCTCAGTTGTAATTTTTGAAGCGGTCCTGACTGGAAATTTTGTTGATTTGTTTACATTTTCAGGAGTAAACAAATAGAGGTGCAGTAGGCATCATGCTTGAAAGAGAAAAAAGATAAACAACCGATATCACAATTTATTTTTTTAAATTCAATTATAATTTATTTCATGACTTTAATTGCTGATGAAGATAATACTATAAATGGATGTGGAGCATTGTACCTGGGAGGGGCGGCGCTGCTAGGCTCTGCGATTGGCCAAAACGTTCAGCTGACCAATCACAGATTCTGACGCCTTTTCACGCACTATTTGCGAGAAACTGTCACAATTTTCAGCGTATTTCACACTTCTGGATTTTTTTTTTACATTTTTCGAAAAAGGTGATCACTCCTTATGTTGGAAACCTTATAATTGTTTCCAACTTATCTGATTAGGATCTAGAGCGTTGTTCCTGAGAAGGGTGGCGCAACCTAGCCATGCGATTGGCCACTTGCGCAAACCGACCAATCGTAGGGCTTGGCTGTGCCGTCATTTCCAAGTTTAGCTATCCTCACACATATAATGGTCCTCTTATGAGTGAGAAAAACAATAAAAATTCTATTGAATAGAGATCAGTTGCTAGAATTTCTAATAGTTTCCATGTTGGTTTTTAAATTTCCTGGATTTTTACCTGGAACAAAGCACGCTGAAGTATTCTGCACTTCTTGAGGATATTGCTTTTCAAATAGTGCATCGGATTAGCCGGCAAACTCGTACCATCCATCCCGGGGCATCTCCACTTTCATTGTTTGCACTGCTACTGAGAGCCGCGCGCACGCGCGCGCCTTAGTTTGCGGATCGGCTCTGGCTCAAAGTGATCCCCCGTGTCCCTGCGCGTCCTGCAGGACAACTGTACATGCGCCGAGTGGGACAGATCGCCGACAATGAGCTCTTCTCAATAAGGCAATCAGTGCGTCGCGCGACGCTCGCCTCGTTCTCCGCGTGCGCTTCCGTCGCCGTCCACTCCTCTGAAAACAACGAAAACAATTCGCGCCTCAACAAGCACACCCGCACGCTCTCGGCAAAGGTTGTACACTTCACTCGTGGCGCTACGGCAGTGCTGTTGTTAGGCAGGTGGAATTCCAGGATACAGCGAGAATACTGGGGAGAGAACGAGGCGAACTGGTTGTTATGTCGTGGAAATTGTAGGGGTTTCTTTGGGGACTGTGAGTGTTGTGCGTGCGTGAAGTGCAACGGCGCGGCAAAAACGCCACTTTCGATGAGGACGTGCTAATTTCCTTTGTGACGAATGTGCATGAATTTCTGTGAAGGGAAAAAATCAAAGGGATGGCGGAAAATAGCAAGATCTATTGCATCATTTGGTACTACAGCAGCATTAAACTTGCTACTTAACCGACGAGTTTTTAGCACCACTGTAGCTCATTGGCTTTTTTTATATCCTCAAATCCTTGTTAAGGCTGTTCCATGGTGAAAAGGAGCCGATGCGAATTTGAAAGTCTCCCGCAAGATAAAATGGATTATGCCAGACTGGCGAGAACTGGTCCCCGTGCTGTTTTCGAGATACCGAAACGGCTGGTGACGGATTTTATGAGATTCACTGTGTCTTGGGACGTAGTTACCCATATTCCTTGCCATTTCCTGGAAGTTTAAAGCCCCCTGTTCCCTGAGGAAACTGTAGAAGGGTTTAGGTGGTGATTTTACCCTCAATTCTTTTCGAGTGGCGCTTTTCACACTTTTGTTTGTATTATACTTACTCCTATCTTACCCAAGTTATTTTCCTACCTCTTAATCTACTGCGCTTTTGAACTTCCTGATTTTCAGGGACTTAGCTTCTGCTTGAAAAAATTCCACCATATTTTTTTAGCATTTTCTATAGAAACTTTCTGGATTTTTCTTCTACCTATGCGAAAGTGGACAAGTGAACACAAAAGAAATTTTAAAACGTGTACTGTTCTCCACTAGCTTGTAGCTTAGCCACGCCCACTACAAACTCGCCTATCCTTGACTTTTGTTGCAAGGTGCTTCCTAACATCATGGAATTTAGTCTTCCAATGAAGGCACTCACTCATGGAATGAGCGAGAACTGGTCTCCGGCTATCTCCTGATTGTAGAGTAGAGTATTGACCGCGTAAAAATCGAATAAATTTTATTAATTCGTCTTGCAATTCGAAGATCCATCCGGATTATCAAATATTTTGAAAATACAAAGCTTCACAGCTCTTATGTATTTTCTTCCACCTAATGGTGTATGGCTTTCTTTTCCTGAAATTTCAGTTTTTGATCTATTCGAAGTCGAATATTCAATTATTGAGTGCATCTAATATTTTTTTTCGGTCAATATAGCATATACCTCAGATTTGGTGTTCCAGCAAATTTCCTGGATATCGTAGGGTTCGGTTTGAAGACTGTACACTACATCAACTACAGTTTTTGACAACTGTGAATGTAGCGAGAACTGGTCCCCATGTCTGGAAATTGGTTTGGAGACTAAATACGCACTATGTCACTACCAAGTTCATGTTTTTTCCACCATGAGTCCCATCAAATTTTCTGGATATGGTAGGGCTCGGTTGGAAGACTGTTCACTACATCAACTTTTTGATAACTGTAAATGTAACGAGAACTGGTCCCCATGCCTAGGGCTCGGTTTATAGACCGAAGTCTGCCTGCTTCAGCACCCATTTCTTGCTTATGGCTGGAACGAGAGCTGGTCCCCAATTTGGGTCTGATTCATTAGTTCATCAAAGGCTTTTTCTTAGAAGTGACGAGACCACAGAGAAAATCGAAAAAGGTTCTCCTTCAAAATTATGAGAAGACAGGTGTACTCTCAGTTGTTCTAACTGTTCTGAAGGACGAGTTATCCAACCATAAAAACCCATGAGAACCTGGTTAAACTCGTCCAAAATGTCACTTTTTGCGCTGCAATTCCACGCACAAATCTACATTCAGCCGTTAGTGACAGCTCTATTGTAGCCGCCATTGTAGTGGCTGGAAATGGCTCTCCTCGCTCTCCCGATACCCTCAATTATCGCTGGAAATTCAACTTCAAACTCGTGCCGTAATTGTTGGCATCGATCCAGGTGCTATTACACCACAGGTCGGTGTCACCTTTGCCAGGGGGTTGCGAGATGAATGTGACCCCACCCGGAACACCTGTTCCTGCGTAACCTGCTGTGGTCAGCCGACGGCCATAACTCATCCATTATCACTGGCGTCAGTGAAGCGTGCGCCTCCGTCGAGGCGCTGCTGTAAATAGCCGGCGCCGCCGGAAAATTGCCGAATTTGCCCCAGGAAATAAGTTCGCGCGCACTTTTTGACATATGAACTGAGCTGAAATGAGTTATCGCTTTGGCGGCGCTGAAAAGCCGCGTCAGCTCAGCTGTCAGACGACATTTCAGCCCATCCAGAGTCGCCATTACAAGTAAACTTATCCAAGTTAGGAGGGAAATTTTTCTGGATATCGCCGCTTTTTATGGTATAGCGCTTAATATGAGGCATCTTCTCCAATTTCCCTCCTCCTCAGCAGACAAACAGCTGATGGGAAATGAAGATTGGCCGTGGGAGCCCGACGGGGAATGGATGCAATCAACAAGGATGCTGCTAGAAACACATAAATAGCGGAGTAGTCCTCTTCTGGATAAACAGCTGACAAGTGGGGGGGGGGGGGACTACGACGTTGGACACCGGTAGTACCGCAGGAAAAAGGCCGGGAATGGACAATTTTTACACTTTCTTCCATTAAAGAACAAGGAAGGGAGTGAAATCTGGGAAAATGACTTTATCCAGAACCTACCTGGATATCAAGAAGAGCAGGGCCTGGATGCATTATTGAAATTACCCAGGGGGAATGTGTTGGCGTTCACGTTGAAGATGGGTAAATCTGTGTTGTGCCAGCATGTTTACCCTGGGTAATTTCAATGATGCATGCGGCCCCAGCAGAGCTTCATTTACCCGCAGGTGACCCGTTTTTCCAGAAAATATCGTTTTCTAAATATTTCTTATGAAAAAACTATAGATGCTTCTATGAATAATTTCCCATGAATATTCGGATAGGATCGAATTGCAAAAAAAAATCCTTTCGCCCACTATTCGAATGGCTTGGGAATCCGCAAATTGTGCTATTTGAATATTCGAAATTTTTAAATTAAAATATTCGAATGTTTGAAGGGGAATTTCGAATACAAGGGATTTGATCATCCGGATTTCAGAAGATAAATCTTCCGAAAAAAATTTACATATTTCAAGCTCAAATAGTCAAAGCTATGTACATACGTGTTTTGAAGAGTATCAAAAACAAGAAGCTGGAAATTAGGTGGCCCAAAAGTTTTGACCATACGGCAGAATAAAAAAAAACTATAATAAATAATGAAAATTTTACTATCCATCAACGGGTTGACATCTCTAAATCCATAGGTACATGCATACCGTGCACGTCGCTGGCGGTGACCCATCCATTGCTTCGACAAGCACGTGACGCAACCGCACCGCACGTGCCGGAATCGTTGTCGTCAGCCGTCGGAGTGCTGTTTCTAGGCGCTTTTCTTCGCAATTTGGTGATCTTTTCACTTTTTTCACGTTTAATAACGAGAATTAGCATAATGGCAGCAAACGTCATCGATTCCGGCGCGCGCGGCGCGGATGCGCGGCGTGCTTGTCAAGGCCGTGAATGGGTCACCGCCGTCGACGCTCACTGTATGTAGCATGCCTATAGTGGAATGCCTGATCTTTTTGCCTGATCTTCGGATTGAGCAGCAAAATAGCAGCAGAATAGCAGCATAATAAAGTCGTCAGTATTTTAGAAGATTTTTAAGAGAGGATCGGTACAGTTCCCATTTCGGTGGATATTTTTGGAAAAAAAAATCTACGTTAGTTTCGCTGTCTCCGTACGAATAAGTTTCTCAACTAGGGGGGGGGGGGGG
>JARK01001417.1:40367-57813 GCA_000688135.1 Ancylostoma ceylanicum
AACGTCCGCCACTGCCACATTTATGAGACATTCTGTTCGTCTATTCAGCGTTGATGAAGGGAATTCTCCAACCCACATAATAATTCGTATTCGAGCGAATATTCGAATAAATTCACGATAAAAATATTGGTGACACGTGACAGAAACCATAGAATTATGGAGAATTTCTGGACAAAAAAATTTCCTGTTCCTAGATCCCTGTGTCAGTACAGCCCTTGTCGGTATCACTGGGATAGTGCAAATATTCGAACGAATATTTGAATGAATTCAAAATAAGAATTTTGCGAACAGCTCAATCTCATTGAAGAAAGATGGTGCAAATCCACATTCTGCGGTTCACACCAGTATCTCATTGAATATTCGAGAAAAATGAAGTATTGCCCGTTCGAGCGCTCGAATCATTTGAACACTCGAAAAACTGGGTCATCCCTTTCCTGCAGGACATTGTCCAAACCAGGTCTTCAAACCAAGTACACTACAGACACCACCAGATCCGTAGAAGGGGCAGTAGCACCGCCCACATGCTTCCCGAAACCTTTAATGGAAATAGAGAAACAGGAAAAATTTTTCTAAAAATCTTTAGAAATTCTATGATTTTCTTTGTGTCGTCAGTATTACTTACTTGAGGGACATTTTTTTTCCAAACCTTTTTTTTTGCAATTTTTTTGAAAGCTTTATGAAGTCCCGGAACACTTGGTTATATCTCCATAAATAGTAAAAAATATAATGTAGCAGTCAATATGTTTACATGCATAGATTTTGAGATCTACCGTAGCCTATACGACATTTTGTCTATCGTACGAGTTTTCATAGCCGTCACAACACCACTACGAACAAAAATGTGATAGTTGTCGTCATTTCTGGACATTTTCAGATGTTTACCTTCACGTTGTGAAAATGACGGAATTTGCCAGCAGACCACACTAGCAGACTACACATGCACATGTACCGACGGACACTACGGGAAGAACTGTCACTCATGTGAGTTTCTGGTTACGGTAGGAGGTTTTAGTTGTACGCAAATGCGGACTAACCAGTAATAACTGCAAAACAGTTTATTCTGTAATGCCAGAGGTAATACCGTACCTTACAGCTGCAGAGCGAATAAAAGTGACATTTCAGTTCGTGCTTGTGGTTACTGTATGCTCAAAATAGTTGTGCATTACAGAAAAATCATAAAATATTTAGCACAGCTTGAAATTACCTGCACTTTTACTGTGGTTATATTTCTGCATAATAAATTCACTATAGAATTTCTGTAATTACACTAAATTGCCCCTAATACCGTTAAATTGTCGGTGAAAAGGTTTCTGAGACGCAATTTTGCGTACATTCTCATTTACCGTAACGTCATCAACCTAATTTAGCGGCTGCATATAGGAATAGTACAGTAGCTAGACACCGTTGGCGTAGATCATGTACAGTGGTACAGATGCGTTCTACGAGGAAAGATGGTTGGGTAAACAGCAGAGGGGAAAAGAACGCTGAAAAGTGTGCAGAAAATGGAGAGGAATTAGAGAAAAAACAGCATTATCCGCACGGATACTTAACTGTCATTGCATTTGTAACAGACTATAACCTCATATACAGTAGCTCCTATAAATACCAAGAACTACGGTATATTTACTGTAAGCCTTTTCTAAAGCTAATGTCATTTATCCAGAACTTAATCCTGGAAAATCTGGAATTTTCAAGGAATTTTGTAATATTTATTCACAAAATAACAGATAAATATCACCATTACAGTATCTATCCTAGGACTGTAGGAGCTACGAGTACGCATTCGCACAAAAAACGACAAATCTAGCGTCTATAGAATCCACGGAATCCGGGAAATTCCAGAACCAGATAATAGTAACTACTCTGAAAATAAGAGGGAAACAAGAAAAAAAACAAAGCAAAAATCAAAATTTGAAATTCGCGGCTTTGCAGTTATGAAGAGGAGTTAAAGTTGGTCTCGGTATATTATTGATCGTTTCGGAAATCGTAAAAAATGCAAGTAGGACTCCTGGGACAAGTTATAGTCTCGCGTGTACTACGACTTTCCAGCTTACGCATACTTAGCGTCCTTTGAATAGCCATAGAAGTTCATGCAGAGGAACTGCACATAGTAATTACTCTGCTTCAGGCTCTGAGACCTATTATCTTATTTCCTGTGCAGAACTACAACACACTACAGTACACTATAGTCGCCGACAAATCGATCAATAAACATAGCTTCTACACTGTGACACGAATTCTCTATAAAAATAGACATTCACTAAAATAAATAAGGATGTCTACAACACTTAAGAAACGAGGAAATATCCTAGTTTTCCCAGATTTTTCCCGCTGTTTACTGTTCTGACTACTGTAATTGTACCGCACGTCGTACTGTAACATGGACAACTAGTACATCTGCGTTGGCCGTGACGTCTTCTTCTGTGTGGCATCCGTGTACGAAGGTGGCGGGACCTTGTAGACTGACGGCAGCGTGGTGGGTCCACCGCGGAAATTCCAACGATACTTACGGTAGTACGATTCCAGAGGTCTCAAGTGACCGACGGTGATTTTTCTGGAACAGGAGGGATTTCCCGTAAATTTCTTGGTAAAGTTACCCTGAAGGTTACCTGAATGGATCCAGAAGGGTTACTCCGACTAGATTGAACATCCACGGATGGAACATGTATTCGGTGAAGTTATATAGTACTGGTTCGGGTTCAGTAGCGAAAAAGTAACCGTTGAGAACCATCATCGAAAGTCTTCCTGAAATTTGGTTGTGGTCATCTCTTCAGTCTCTTTCTTTCCTTTCTCTCTTTCCATTTTCTCTTGTCTGTTCGCTTCACTCACCTACTATACAGATATCCATAATTCTCTCTATATCGTCTCTCTCCTCTCTCTTTCTCTCTAGTTCAAGTTCTACTTGTTTAACTTTTGCCTGTTATCTTCCTGCTTTTCTTTTTTCATTCTTTTCTTTTTTTATTTTTCCTCTCATTTATTTATTTATTTATTTATTTATTTATTTATTTATTCGTTCATTCACTCATTCATTCATTCATTCATTCATTCACTGATTCATTCATTCATTCATTCCACTTCATTCATTCCACTTCATTCATTCATTCATTCATTCATTCATTCATTCATTCATTCATTCATTCATTCATTCATTCGACTTCATTCATTCCACTTCATTCATTCATTCATTCATTCATTCATTCATTCACTCATTCATTCATTCATTCATTCATTCGTTCATTCATTCATTCATTCATTCATTCATTCATCAATCCATTCATACATTCATTCCTTCATTCATTCATTCATTCATTCATTCATTCATTCATTCATTCATTCATTCATTCATTCATTCATTCATTCATTCATTCATTCATTCACTGCTCTTCGTTTTTCCTCCAACTGTCGCATTTTCTAACTACACTTACTCATATAAAGGAACGACGGAACGCATGTGATCAGTGCAAATAATATGAATCGATTGAATTTGCTCTCAATTCCCTGACGACGCTTGTCCCATGTGCTGTCATTCGGACGGTTTCGGCGCAGGAGTATCCTGACGATTATCTGGAATATATTGTTTTATCCCTTTACCACGTCTAAATCGATCTGATACTTGGGTATTGATTAACTTTGACCTCAAACTAGAAGCCGTTGTGCTTAACGCTTAATCATATGTACACCACCACTAGACATACTAAGTATTATTGATTGTCAAGTTAAAAAATGCCCTTGCAGAACTTCTGACGTTTTTCTGGTAGTTCACTCAATTCTTATTGATTTTCTGCCTTAGTTTTGACATAATTATAAGTATCCATGAATGAAATCCTTAATACGTACCGCCATTATGAAACAAATGGCTATATAGTATAAAACCAGGAAAAGAATGATAGATTCGGATAAGAATTGATACTTGTAAACAGCGATGAGTATACCTTGTATAAGAGCCATCATTATAATAAATGGCAGCCTGAAAAGGTGTGATCATTAGCAGGGAATCGGCTTGGAGCTCATTCACCTAT
Source organism: Ancylostoma ceylanicum (assembly GCA_000688135.1). Classification (NCBI taxonomy): domain Eukaryota; kingdom Metazoa; phylum Nematoda; class Chromadorea; order Rhabditida; family Ancylostomatidae; genus Ancylostoma; species Ancylostoma ceylanicum. The sequence goes on from JARK01001417.1 coordinate 44,387, forward strand.
CATTACAAAACGAAAGCTAATTAGAGACAGTAGACAATAGACAGCTGACAGTAGACAATAGACAGCTAACTCTATTGATTTTTCTCCAAAAGAGCTTGATGAGATTTTTAGCGGAAATTTCCTTCAAATGGTTATAGGGTCGAAGAGGGAAATCCAGAAGAAATTCCCTCGAATTCATGGGAAATTTCGCATAAAAATCATGTCTGCACGTGATTCAGGTCCAATTTAGGCCTGAATCGTAAGTAGTAGCGCACAACTAGGTTATCCTAGCGAGCGAGAACTGGTCCCCAGCAAAGACTTATGTTGCCATGGTCTTATGGGCCAGAATGTACATTCTAGTTGCGAACTTTCTCCGATTTCATAAACTGGAGTCTGGTAGTTCGCAGAACTTCTGAGATCCTCGAGGATTCAGGCTTATTCGTTTATTTATTTTGAATTCAATTATCATATTTTTACTCTATTGATTTTTTTTGAAGATTTATTTAGGTTAGAGAAAGGTTGGGGACCAGTTCTCGCAGGAATATTCGGCAAGATTTCCTAAGTGGAAGGAATGAATTGTTCTTTTAACTTATTTCTCCTGGAAGACGATGAACAGTCCTAGGCAAAGTTTCAACTCTAATCCCATGAAAAATAGCCAGCTATCCCGCAAAACAATTGTCGGGGACCAGTTCTCGTTTCGGGGTGTCATATCTCTATCTTCATCTGGAAAATCTCTACCTATATCTGTTCATTGAGGGCTTGTTCACAGTAGAAGTTCATAGATTTTCTTGTGGTTCTCATGAACATATGAACATTTCTTGGAAAAATCCCGGAGAAAATTCCGATAGAAAACTATTTAAAATTTCTTCCTTTCTTTCTAGAATGTTCCCTCATGTTCGCGATTTTCAATGCATAGTGCAGCAAAGGTGAAGCACTGCCTCATTACAGCACTTAATGACCGCAATAACCAGGGTAAAAACCCTAATGGAATGGTTATGTCGTTAGAAATGCTTATTATGTCGTATTCACCTATGCATTACCGACATTTTCCCAGAAATTATCCCGTCACCTGGCTCAAATGTTGTTTTCTAACGAAATATACGGTAATTTCGTGAAGCAATTACCATAAATGCCACTTTGACGGTTTTCCACGACGAATTTCCTGCAGCATGCCGAGTAGCACGTTGAATGATCCGTAGCTTATAGACAACACAATAAAAGCTGACATCATCGAGAAGAACGCTTGGTTTGGCATCGTGCCAAATGGTGTAGGCGGTAGCATGGATGCGGTTGTAGTGCTGAAATATGGGAAGTTTGAGAGGTTCTGGGCAAGAGTAACTCGGTTCAGTTACCCAAGGCATTGGCTGAACCCGTGTATTCTACGTAGCAAAGGCTTCGCATGTTTTTAATTTTATGCTATTCTTACACGCCTTGCGCCACCCTACACCAACAAGGTTACCCAGAGAATCAACCAGGGTCCGCATGCATCATTGAACTTACCCATGGTAAATGTGCTGCCCAAATTTACCCTTCACCTGACACCCACCGACATGTTTACCAAGGCCTGGATGCTTCGTTCAAGTTACGCCGGGTAAGCGTGGTGACGCCTTCGTTAACGATGGGTAAATTTGAGAGCTGTTAACACGTTTACCCTGGGTAATCTTAATGATGCATATCAGCCCAGGACGCGTATAGATTACTCCGAACTTTATCCATTGAATTGGGGGTGAACATTTTGATGGGTGTTTAGAATAGGGTAAGCTTTGGTGGTTAACCCGATTACCACGGGTAACCTCAATGATAAATGCCACCCCAGGAGTTATTCTATGACTGTGAAAAAAAAACAAATCCTTAATTTTTATGGATTCGCATATTTTTTCCAGCTAATAATTTTGGCTTGGTACTTCAACCTTGCACGAAAACTAACCAAAGTTCCAGTTGCGAATGAACAATAAAAAATTTCTTTCACTCAGTTTACGAAAAAAATTTTTCCGATTTTTCCAGATTTCCAAGAAAACTCCAGGAAAATTTTTTCCTCCGGTAAAAACTCCCGTAACAATGCTGTTTTATTGTTGAAAGTATTTGCCTACTTCACTTTCGTAGCCGGCGCTGTGGCGACCGGTGCCAGTAGATTGATATACTGTGGAACGAGACGAATGGTAAACGGTATATTCACAGCGATCATATAGATCGCTAGATAATCATGAATGTCGACTACGGTAACGAGATGCCAAAATGGCACAAGTACAATTAAATCGATGATGAATGGCACGACGGGACAAGCGTAGTAGAGTAGTGCGGACATTCTCTGGAATGGTGATGATGACGTCATCGACGATCATTTACGGTGGCATGAATAAGCGAGCGAATGAATTGATGGAATGGTGAATGGGTGAAAGAAAGAATGAATGAATGAATGAATGAATGAATGAATGAATGAATGAAAGACTGAATGAATGAATGAACGGAATGAATGAGTGAATGAATGAATGAATGAATGGAATGAATGAATTGAATGAATAAATGAATGAATGAATGAATGAATGAATGAATGAATGAATGAATGAATGAATGAATGAGTGAATGAATGAATGAATGAATGAATGAATGAATGAATGAATGAATGAATGAAGGGAGGGACTAGAGAGGGAAAAAGAAAGAAAGGAAAGGAGGGAGTGAACTATAAGTGGCTGATTGAGTATGTGGATGAAAAGGAGAATGACTGGCCGAATGAATGAACGAATAGACGAATGAATGAATAAATGAATGACTTGACGACCCCATGCCCTTTCATATTCTTCATACAAACCTTATATGTATGTATATGAGTTAGAAGGTGTCACGACATGAGATTTTTTTCCAGAAAACTTATGAAATTCTGGACAAGATGGAACGTACTTGAGCAGAAGTATCAGGAATTTCCAACCAAAATTCCAGAAAATTCCCACTAAATTATCAAAACGCGCTATTCTCGTGTCAAATCTGAACTTGCTCGACCTCTGCTAGACCACATTAGAGTTGCATTTCCTCGTTTTCTTCTGCTTTCTTAATCTGCCCTCATGGATTGCCCAGATTAGCCCAGGAATAAGCATCTAAAAAAGCCCTAACACTAGTATGAAGGCACGCGTGACGACAAAAATGAACTGCTATGGGTGTGCCGCCGGAGTGGCCGGCGACGTCGCCAGGCAACGCTGACTAGAATTTTTACTTCAGTAATTAAACGTAAGCGCTACAGCTGAATGGAAAATCTACACAAAACACCTGCGATTAGCCAGCAGCTGCCTGTTTTTAGCGGGTATTTTAGGAAAGACTTGTTCATTTGGCCTGGTTATGAATAAAAAATTTGGTTAAAAAAAGGTTTTGCGAAAGAAATACTGAAGTGACGTGCGGAAATAGGAGTTTTTCACTTATTTTGCGCTTTTTTCGGAGGGGGAGGGGTTGGGGGTAACACAAGATCTCTTCTGATACCATTAGCCTTGTGGATGTCGAAACATGACCCAGTGCCAAGTGCTGACCCAGGGCTAATCATAAATGGGTAGATGTTTGATGAGTAAAGAGCTAGAGAATTCCATGATTCATGAAATCCATGTAGGATTGCAAATGTCCATCTGAGTGGTGCACAGTTATCTAAAAATTCAATCCTGTCTTTCTTCTAAACAGATTTTCCACTGAAAATCCCTTGAACACAGTTATCCAGAAATTTATTCCAGTCTTCTTTCCAAAAAAAAATCCATTGAAAATTCCCAGAACAACCGCAAAATATCCATGGATTTGCTACTGTTGCACCTATGTAGGATGTTACCGGTTGCTGGAAGATTAATATCCCCTCCCATTCCAGCAAATCTCCCACGGTCCTGTGAGGAATGGTGGAGCGCTAGGACCAATCGTACCCGTCTACCAGTGGCTGGCCGGAACGTGACGATAGACCTGGACGGTGGTGGACCGATGAAAGCGATGACGGTGGTGTGCAAAATGATGAAAGACGACATGGGCGTCGATGTGGTAAGTGCGCGGTTAATAGCGTTATTAGGAAGGTTGTAATTGCTGGGGACCAATCTTAAGTACCCTTACTTGCAATTTGCACTTTAAGTACCGTTTTTTACTTGTGTTAATGCACTGAAAGATTTGCAAAGGGCGTCTTTTTCTGATAACTGTTGGAAAAACCATAGATCCTCTATTTTTCCGTACTTCCTCGTTCATCGCAACACAATGCATGGATTACTGTAATATTACCTCGCTTCAATGAGTCCTTTTTCCTCTACAATTAGGATTACTGCTCCTTTATGCTATTGTTGTCGCAGATCTTTTCCCTCAACGGGAAGCGGAACACAAATGGGAGCGTAAACCTATTTTTTCTGGAAAAAATATTTGCATAAACTGCTGTCCCACCCCACATTCCATTAAAAATTCAGCCCATCATCGTTTTTCTCAAGAAGTACCGAGCCTTGGATAAAAATATACCCTGCCCCGAGCCCAAGAAGGAACTTGGCAGGGTGCTTCATAGTCAGGTGATTCCCACGTAACGGCGAGAATTTGTAGCCAGCGCGTCGAGCCAAGGATTGACGCGTAGTCTTCGAGGATATCACGAGGTGTTCCCGCTCAGACAAATGCGTGATTTATACTTCCTGCGATTGTTCGTGAGAAATCGCAAAGAGATCGTTGTTAGGCTAGGCATAGTAAAGGAGTTGTGACCTACGTACATATGTAAGTAGAATAAATTGGCTTTTCGGGTGCTCGCATGGTAGGGATCTTGCAAGAATGGCCCACCTAGTACTGGTATTCTGATGTTGTAGCGCTTAAAAATAGTGCAACGTAATCCCACACTTTGTTTGGACTGAAATATCCCTGCAGTGCTCTCCGTACTTAATTTTTCAAAAGGAAAAACCTGGGAATCTTCCAGAAATTACTTCTAACATTGTGACCTCCTAGCTCAAATGATTACTGCAAAACATGTGCGATTCTTTTTTGGATATGAAGTCCCCAAACTTCCAGAGTACTACCCAAGGGGACCAGTTCTCGCATGCTCACAAAACAAATCACTGCTTTTGACCTTTCATCCTGCCAAATTTTCAATCGTCAAAGAATAGATGGGCGTCAGTGGCAGATACGGGAGGGGGGCTGCGGATGGGTAGCCGAATTTTTGAAATCACTTTGCAAAATAAATAAAACCCTTGTATTAGTTTATCCTTAATTGTTCATTTGTATTATAATTTTTGAAATATTGAATATCATTTGCATGATATCTAAAATGATTGTTCATGGTTTTTCATCTTCTGTCTAGGTCCCCAAAGCGACGAAGACCCCATCTTTACTCCCACGCACCCCCTCCCCCGCCCTTTCTGGGTCCACCACTACTGAGCAAAAAGTTTCTATAGGTGATTTTGAAGATTCATCTGCTTCTAGCCACTGTATTCATCTAGAAGCTCTAAATTCTGAGCCGCTGCTCCATTGCCTCAAGGTATTTCCAGCTCCAATGCCTCACTGTTCGACGGTTCAACGGAGGTTTCTCATTGGCTGATCAAAAAATGAGCCAATGGGACGATGGAACGACAGCCCAATCTTCCGCTCTCCAGAATGAGTCGCCAAAGACTTGAAAGTTAGGCAAAAATCTCGTTTTAACATCATTTTGAAGTATTCTTTTCCGTCATTTGAATTGAATCAAATTTTTTTGAAGTTCAATCCTGGAATTTTGTCCGTCTCCCTCTCTTTGAGCTCCCCACCATACGACATCTTCTCTTGCTTCCAAAATACTCCATCCATGAGATTATTGCTATTCCACATGCTCTCACACGTGCAAAAACTTCCTAGAATTTCCTCGAAAGAAATTAGATTTGCTAAAATTAAAAACTTCTGTATTGAAAGTTCAAGGAATTTGCAGCTGCGCAATCTGCAGGAAAAGTGCAAAATCGAAGCAAATTCTGCTAAGCGTCTTGTGTTTTCTTCCACTATTTCAAACCTGCTTGCCGTGAAGCTGCTACATTTTCCCACATATGCGAAAATACTCTGACGTAGGCAATATTTTTCGTTTCAGCATGGACGCTTCAAAGATCTCCGCTACGTCTTAGGGAATCCAGAAAATAAAGCTATTTGTGTGGTGCTGCTCACAATGATTTATGAAGGCCAGACATTCAAAAACCAAAGTTGACACTTTGTAGCTCGAGATTTCAAGGAAAACAAAGGAAAACAAAGAGTGAGATCATGGGGAGGTCTGTTTCGAACACCACTCAAATTTACAGCAGTAGTGGATAAAAATGTTGATACTTCCGGGATCTTTTCTTGGAAAATTAAAAAAAAAACGAGTCGTTTCCATAATGGAAATGTTTTCCCTTGATTCCACAAATAATCCTTGATTAACCAATCAAAAAGAGGGATAAAAATGAAAAAAAAAAGAAAAAAAAAAGAACGAGTCCGCTTCGTCCTTCTCCTTAGACGAGCCAAGAATAGATGTAGGAATAAAATTTGTTAAAAGTGATTGTTTTTTGATCTTTAAGGGCCTTCATGGTCTAAAAAAAATAGCGATAGAATCTAATAAAAGGGTGTATGATACCTTTAGCCTTCTTGATAGTAAGACCGGTCCCTGTGCTCCTGGAAAAATGAATTTAGGGCATTTTTCCAGAAAAAAAAACGGAGGAAAATTACTTCAATAGTCAGTAAATGAAAGCGTAAAAAAATTTAAAAAATTAAAGTGTTTCCGGAAATTTTTCCTCACAGTATGATCTATTTTCCTATTCTAGATCACCACAATCCTCGAACACGACCTGCGAAGACCAATTTTTGTCACTGGCAATAATAATCCTGGAGTTGTACGGAAATCTCTGTCCTATGGTGTTACCACTGAACAAATGGATCGACTTGTCGAGGGCTTTGAGTCATGTTCACAGGTGGGCGAAGGAATTCTTCGAATAGTTGAATGAATGAATGAATGAATGAATGAATGAATGAATGAATGAATGAATGAATGAATGAATGAATGAATGAAGACGAATGAATGAATGAATGAATGAATGAATGAATGAATGAATGAATGAATGAATGAATGAATGAATGAATGAATAATGAATGAATGAATGAATGAATGAATGAATGAATGAATGAATGAATGAGACGAATGAATGAATGAATGAATGAATGAATGAATGAATGAATGAATGAATGAATGAATGAATGAATGAATGAATGTGAATGAATGAATGCGTGAATGAATGAATGAATGAATGAATGAATGAATGAATGAATGAATGAATGAATGAACTTGAATGAATGAATGAATGAATGAATGAATGAATGAATGAATGAATGAATGAATGAATGAATGAATGGGTTGAATGAATGAATGAATGAATGAATGAATGAATGAATGAATGAATGAATGAATGAATGAATGAATGGGTTGAATGAATTACAGTACATGCGATTCTCATGTCGTGGCGGAGCTCGCCTTATGACCCAAGGCGACGAGCGCTCGCCGTCGTCCTGGTATGCGACTCGATCCGACAAGCATGGCCTCCAGTGGGGAGATGCACCGCCGTACAGTCGAATGTGTTCATGTGCAACGAATGGAACTTGCCTTCATAATAGGTGAGTTTTCAGCTAGCAGGGAGAAGTTGGGCGGAGCCACCACCTTTAGGAGCTTGGAAAATTCGAAATTTCTCCCTTACAGAGTATCGCCGACTTCAAAAATAATGGTTGTTCGAGTTTGTATCATCGTGATAGAAAAAGGGGCGTGGCCAGGCGAGTCTGATTGGCGCACTCGGACCACCCCGTCATGCCCAGCTGTTTCAACTCGAACGGCGTCAGTCATATAACATATGGTTTATTTGTGCCTAGTGCCACAAAAGTTTGAATAGATGGACGTGACGGGAGATCCGAGTGCTCCAATCAGAGTCGCCTGGCCACGCCCCTTTTCCCTCACGATCATAAACACGCCAATTTCCAGGATTCCACAGCTTATTAGACGCCTTGAAATTGCAGAATGTGCAATTGCGACTCCGGAGAGGACGCCACTGACGAAGGTGTAAACCCGTACGCTCAGCTGCTCCCCGTCACAGGCCTGTTCCTCGGTGGTACCACGAAAACCTCTTCCATAGAGGTGGAAATTGGCCCGTTGATTTGCAACCGACGTGGTGAGCATTGGCGTCCTTTGTGCAGTTGCAGACTTCTTGGAGTCTTACAGTAATCCCTTTTTAGTCTCATTCGAGTCGGTGACGTTCTCGGATCGCAACGTCCGGCTGACAGGGGTGCGGTCTTTGTCTTCCAGAACATTCGATCTCTGGTTGCAAGCGAAATTCGCTCATCCACATATGAGCATCTTTGCGTGGGAAAGTGTGGATTCGTTGCATTGGCTTCATCTTTATGTCCAGGGTAAGGACTAACGACTCCGTTAACGGTTTACGGACAACTATAACGAGTCTTTTAGATGGAAAAATCGTCGGCGAAATAGTGAACGGCGGTGAGACCGCCCAAGTGGTGACCGAGTCGATCTACAATGACGGCCGATGGCATTCCATCTACTGGGAAGCGGATAGCCGTGGAATGCGACTGAAAGTCGACGGAAAGTTTTCGGAAATCAATGCCACACTCATTCTGCCGAACGCCCATCAGTGGACAATTGGTGAGTTGGTGTCCCAAAAGTGAGGGATCAATCGATACAACCTTGCCCCAATAGTGGGACAGGTGGCACCTGTTTTATTTAATCTTCACTACTTTTTATTGTCTTTATTAGTTTTCTCCCACAGGACCTGAAAATCATACATTCTTAACTTTTACTTTTTTTCTGATATTTTTACTTATATTTTTTCTGATATTCATGATATTTGAAATTTTTAAAAATTCTAGATTCAATTCATAATTTTCTGATATCTGACCGATGCTTATTTGTCCTATAAACTGTGTCTAGTATCGAGCACATTAGCTATGATGTATAAATAAATAGAATGAATAAATAAACAAAATGATTTGTCTAGTTAATTATTTATTTATTATCTTATCTCTTTTATTTATTATTAATGCACTGATTTATTTATTTACGCACAATTTTCTCTAACTCCATATTCAAAATAGAATTTCTCTCCCTTTCTTATTCGGTTACGGATAGTTTCGACGTAGTACGCAATTACAGACCTAAGCTTATTTCCTACAGATGGGTGTGAAACTTGTACCTGAAGGGGCGGTGCTGTTGAGCTCTGTGATTGGTCAGTCCGTCCAGCATGTCAATCACAGAGCTTCCGCCCCTAATTTCTAAGTACATTGTCATACACCCCGTAGATTAATTATTTATTGAAATCAAGAAAGATTACTACAGTACACCTTCTACACGCCAAACTACATGTTTTTTTTTTTTCGTTAAGAAAAACCCTTTTGGGGTACAGAGAGTAATGCCTGGAGAAAGTGGCGCGATCAAGCTCCCTGATTGGTCCACCCACAGAGCGGCCAATCGCAGAGCCTGTCGCACCACCTTTTTTAAGTGTAAAGCTTCACACCCACATTGTTGAGACATCAGCTGCTTTTTCTGCAACCGCGAGCGGGTTCGAAAAATATCGTAAGTAAATTTACAGTAGCCCAGTGTTTACTCAAGAATGGTGTTTCCTCCCTGAATTACTAGGGGTTCAACATCGAATGGACATTTTTTCAATGAAACCCACTTTTTTCAGCTTTTCAAACGTCGTACTTGTTTCAGGATCTCGAACGGAACGAGGCCTCTCAGGCTATGCCGGAGTAGTGCGCAGTGTACATCTATGTGGCGAAGAACTCACATTGAGTACTATAGCCAGGAAGGACTACGATAAAGGTCAGCAAGTGGTTCTTTCACTAATTTACTGTTGTTGTTCTGCAATTACGGACAAGAGCTATTGAAACAGTAGAGATGTACAGTTTATAAAATTTGTCGATAGAAAGTTTTTGAGGCGGGCCTAGCTTACAGCGCGTGCGCGGGTTGAGTGGTAGTTGAGCGCGTTCTCGCTCAGCTGTTCGAGAACGTCATTCATTAGACTCAAAACCACAGCTTGCAACAGTCAGAATACACTTCCATTTATGAAAAAACAGAAGATGAAACACTTACCTAGGCCAACATTTGATGAACAGCGTCCTCGAGGCCGCGTACATCTGTCACAGGCAGGCCGTACGCGCACACGCCGCATTCTCGTACCGCCTCAACAATTTTCTACCGGCAGATTTTATGGACTCCATGTAAAATCTTTTTTTTTTGTTGGGGAAACTAGTTGGAGGCACGCAGCAGAGAAGAGCGCGAGAAAGTGTGCGGAAATTTGAGAGAGTTTAGAGGAAAACGGGAAAAGGCACAAATACTTGACCACCTTCGCAGTTGAAACTGACTATAAAAATAATAGTAAACAGAGATCGAAAGTGGAGGAAAACCATGGATGGTATGAAATGCAAAATCATCATTATGCGAGATAAATAATCCGCACCGGATCATCAACTACTCGTTTTTTTTAAATTTTATTTTTTGTAAACCGAGAGACGAGTTGATTAGTGGATCGTCAAATAATGAACCTAGCGCTTAATTTGCGTGTATAATTGCTGTCTTTGGATATCGTAGATCAAAAAACTAATCACAAGAATACCACACCCCGTGGATTCATTAGCGGATAACTCTCTCATAACTCATAACTATATTATTATATTAGCGCTCTGCACCTACGTACGTTGTTAAAAGGACGTTTGGGTATTGTAGCTCTGAAGGAAGATGTAGGGAAGCTCTATGATTGGTCACTTCATCCAATTGACCAATCAGAACTGACCTTTCACCAAATATTCCGTAAAATTTTTTAATTGCTGGACGCGCCTACCAATTGGAGTCAAATACAGAAATTTCCATCATGTTTGGCAATAAATATATCAGGATGTCCTTCCATAGCAGTGGCGAACGCAGAAAGTGGGCGGGAGGGGGAGGGGCGTGGGAAAAAATTGGGGTCTCCGCCGTTTTGGAGACCCAGACGGAAAATAAAATTAATAAAAATGTTAGTTTTAACAATCAATAATCAATATTCAAAAGATAATAATAAAAACAACCAAATAAAAATAAACTAATACAAGATTTTTATTTGTATTGTAATGTAATTTCAAAAATCCCCCCCCCCCTGCGTCCGCCACTGGAATTTTTCGGGTTATATTAGAATGTTTTTTTCACGCAATTTGGGTCTTTTTCCCCTGATATTCCTCGCTTTTTTTCTGGATATTTCGTTTCAGGAATCCACATCGGCGATGAGGGTTACTGCCGTGAAGGCTTGTGCAAAAACGGTGGCGCCTGCATTGACAAGTACGATGGATACAGTTGCGACTGTACTCAAACCCCGTTTGGAGGCAACGACTGCGGCAAAGGTACAAAAACCATTTTTGGCTTATACATGGAGGTTAGGCCCGCCTGCAAGACCTCATGGATACCTATGGCATTTTTCCAGAATACAGCATGTTCGTCCCGGCTGGCTCATCGCTGCAGATTCCATGGCAAAATCCAGCTCATACGAACAATTGCCACCGAATTGCCATCCAAACAATGGCTAACAATGTCTCGATTGTCAGATCCAAGGCTCTGTTCGCTGATTCCACCTTCAATATGTCTGTCAACCTTGCAGGTAAGTCAGTTATGGACTCACGTTGATGGGCAGACTTCAATTCTTCACCATTGTGGGACCTTTCCTCAAGAATTTCCGAGGAATATCCAATTATTTCAGGACATCTCAGTCTGTCTGTATATGATGGCTTCTTCTTCACCCATAAGAACACGGAAAAACGGTGGAATCTTAGCGATAATATTATGCACGACGTTGCCTTTTGCGCTTCAGAAACAAGCTTCAACCTTACTGTGAGTTCATTTTCCGTTCATGAACTCTTATTTTCGAGAAATTTTCCACCTACGCAGATTATTTTACCTCTGGACCTCATGTTCTAAATGTGTGCTAAGTAACGCCCGGTATATTCTGAATGCTTCCTCATTAAGGTCGACGGCGAGCCATCCATACATTTCGAAGGCAACTGGACATTCTTCCAGAATTTCAACGTCTGGACATTTTTGGACAAAAGTATCCTTTACTCTTATACATAGTCTTTGGTAACCTGTATAGTTATCACATTTTCACAGACTACACTGGCTGTGTCTCTCGACTCCAAGTCGGCTCATCATTCCCGCTCAAGAATCCCAAAGCTGCCAGGTTGAAATACTCGGGAAAGATACGCTTCGGCAGTTGTTCTATGGATATCATGTAAGTTCATGTCCCAGAAAAAATGTCTAGAGTGATGTTCCATCACTTTTATGGCCACCATGCATTATTTTATTGCTGGTATTTGTGGATTTAAATTTAGCGACATCCGCCAGCCAGCTACCAGGATACCTGACGACGAAGGCATCCACATCCATGCCATAGCACATGCCAAGCATCACATCATTTCCGTTACTTGTAAGTTTTGATCCATGATTTAGTAGGAAAATACCTCTTGTTCCTTTAACTATTCCCCCCCCCCCAAAAAAAAAATTGGGCACTTATACGGAATCCAAACCACCGGGACTAGGATTCACGAACGGAAAACCAAGCAAAACCAAGTTAGCAAACCAACTTTTGCGTCCTGCGTCTCTCGACGTTACTTAGTCCATGGAAGAACCAACCACGCTGGTCATCGTTGGTTTACATGGTTAGCGTTTCATGAATTCCAGCCCGGCATATCCATAAATATCCCCAAAAAGGGATGTGGCCCAACCCCAGTTCCAAAATAGGCGGGATAATCGAGCAAAAATTAATACAAAAGTCACCCAGTGGATTCGCTGGACTCGTTAGTGATCCTATTCTACGCGGGAGTTCACTACATCGTGAAGGAAAAGGGGCGGAACTGCTGTTGTGTGATTGGTGCCTTCCAAAATCCCTCCAAACCCATTACAGTCAACTCGTCCCCACTGCACCTTCCTTGTGATGACAAGTTTGAACAAGAAAAGAACAGTTCACACTCTACAGCGGAAACAGTAACTCGACTGCGTTCAAACCCACCAATCGTACAACAGCAACTCCGCCCACTTTGTCCTCATAAGGCATCACACCCAGGGAAAAGGGAAAAGCTGTTCGGACATAGCCATAAATCAGGTTTCTGCCATGAAATCTCTGCTGTGAAACGATTGGTTTCTCGGAAAATTCTAGAAATTTAAAAAATTAAGATTTTAGGAGCAGTTTTTTTCTAGAAACTTCTAATATTTCTCCTTTATAAACCTTGGGAATTGCTTCAGAAGATGAAAATAAATTCAGACAACATAGGTTAAGGAGCAGGGTCAAGCATGTGACTAAAGGTTATCAAGAAGGATGATATGTGGTCATCGTGAAGAGAAACGGGGCGTAGCTACTGTTGTGTGATTGGCTGAAACCAATACGTCTACGATTATTGCCAGAAATTTAATAATTTAGGATACCGGAAATTTCCAAGTGTTTTTTGGACGGAGGGGGGGGGGG
>JARK01001417.1:57962-100570 GCA_000688135.1 Ancylostoma ceylanicum
GGGGGGGGGGGGGGGGTGAGGGTGGTTCCAAGGCAGGGTCTTGCAGTTACTGGAATGAAATGGTTGCGAACCACTTAATTTGACCATATTCGATCAATAGCTGTATGGATTTTTTCCAGAACCTTCTCTGATCAATTTCCAACCAATAAAAACAGAAAAACGCACAGGAATCGCCCCTGTTTCAGCAATCGCCGGTCTCGCCATCGCCGGCCTATTGGCGCTGTTGCTCGCGGTCCTCGTCTGCTACATGCGTTCACGTCCTGAAGGCGTCTACAAGACGAACGAAGGCGAATGCAGTCCTTCTCGAAGTGAGGAACCGTTGGTGAACGGAATGCCGGCTGGTGGAAAAGAGTACTTTTGTTAGGCGCGACAGAGAGATTACTACTTGGTAGCTACTTTTTTAGTGACGTCATCTTGTGACGACATTGACCTCAGCGTTCCTAAGGAAACTCTTCTGTGATTTCCGATCTCGTCTTTCTTCACCGTATACATGCATCCGGGTTGTTTTGCGACCAATTTCACACAATTTCTCTATATTCCTCATGAACATCAACTGACTACGGGTATTTTTTCATTTCGAATGTGCAGTGAAATCGTGCAATAAAGTATTTATCAGTGATTAGATGTTTTGGATCACATTCAAACACACGATGTCCATAATAGTCCATAATGTCATAGTGCACTTAACGGCTCAAATGAGAACATAAAACTTTCCGAGATATGGTTATTCTTATGACAATGTGCATAAACAGTTAACAAGAAGCATGAGAACGTGAAGCAAAGCGAGACAAGCGAAGAAATGGCAGGCAAATTAAAGATAGTGAGGAATGAGTCTCACCGACGGCAACTCCTTGGATATTTCCTCAGTTTTCTCCACCAAAGGAGTCTCGCAGTAGAGGAATCTCTCCAAGGAGCACATCCCCTTCAAGGCTGGGACCACGCAGTTCACGTCGTCCAAAGGACATGCTCCGAGTGAGAGGAACTTGAGATTACATAGAGTAGTTGTGGGATTTATCCTGAAAAGAAATGCACGTCAAAGGGATTAAATTGGGGGTATTTCAGACACTGAAAATGTTTCTTCTCTGAAACAAACAATTCTAGTTGAAACAATGGTATAGTGCGTTCCACCATTGCCAATATTTGGGCAGACATGGGAGAGAAAAAGAACGCGGGAGAGTGTACAGCAATTCGAGAGGAATGAGAGAAAATCAGGTTATATCACGGATACCCAACTCTTATCGCGTTTGAAACAGACTATACATGAGTAGACCACTAGTAGATCAAAAGCTACGGAGCTGGCAGTCAATGTTAATTGAGCAACAGGATGCCATTAGATTCTTATGGAAAACGCCATAAATCGAATTCTGACAAGAAATGACTCAAGGATGTCCCCCATTTATCCATAAAAAGTCCCGTAATCGATAGGTAACGGAGAAAGAAATATAAAATTACGATTAAAAACGATGAACAACAAGATTTGCACAGTACGCGTCGATGGCATCGACCCATCCACGATCTCGACAAGAACGCCGCTCAACCGCGCCGCACGCGCCGAAATCGTTGTCGTCAGCCGTCGGAATACTACTTCTAAGTGCTTTTCTCCCCATTTTGGTGATCTTTTCACTTTTTTCATGTTTCATAACAAGAAGTAGCATAATCGCAGCAAATGACATCGATTCCGGCGCGGTTGCACGACGTGCTTGTCAAGGCCATGAATGGGTCACCGCCATCGACGCTCACTGTAGCGTTTCTTCGAAAAAAAAAAAACACATGAGGGGCACAGGAATCGAATCAGGATGACGTCTACGGATTGGACGGCGACTCGAAACCTAGGTATGGTGCACAAATTGGCATGGAGACATCTCCATGCCTATTTAACAACACGACAAATAACTAGCGGTAACAGAAACTATTCCAGAACTGGGTTTCCAAGTTTTCGGACAAAGTAGTGCAAGAAAGGACGTAGAGACAAAGTGCAAGGGCACGATACCAAAATATAAAAACAGGTATAAAGACCAACCTCTTAATGGGATTCTCATTAGCCGTTAGATATTCAAGATTCGGCAGCAATATTTCATCCAATGTTGACAACTGGTTGCCGCTAACGTCCAGATTTGTGACCAAACCTGCTAGTAGCTCTACTCCGTCCAAGCTAAAATACTACATTGAATGAGCGCTAAACCAAATGATGATGGTTCTCGAATTTAGAAATTTAAAGTCATACAACGAACCTAGAGATCTGCGCATATCTGATGGCCAGTTGAGTTTCCTTCGCATCCATCAGTTTCTCAAGCAGTGGCTGACCATCGACCTGCTCTCGTAGTACTTTGTTCAAAATTTGGCGGGAGGCCAACTTCTTGTAGATCTGAAAATATACAATTAACAGAGGTAAATACCTCATGGTCATAAAACCTACCTCCTGCCGCTTCGCATCAAGCTCAGTAGCCAGCTTTCCAAGATTTGATAGAATTTCTTGGTGGCATTCGGCTGGTTGTGTCTCCATCAAGCAAAGAGTGTACATGTAGCGTGCCCACTAGAATAATAGAGCTCTGGGGTAACTTTACCTTGAAGAGGAAGACGAAATAGCACTCTTACCATATTTTTCGGTTCCATTTCCATCAGCTGCTTGCAGTTGTCTGTGATCGACTTGATGGCGACATTTGGTTCTCGTGTTGTGACGTCAAAAGCTCTCCGCAAGAGATCCTTGAATAAAGGTTATCGTACCATAGTCTAGCAAATTTTCAAGCAATTCTACGTCTTACACTACTCATCTACCCGATACTCATTACATACTTATTTATGCACATTCTGAAGCAGAGGATGTGGAAGAATTTGTAAAGTTAATGAGTTACCTTGTTAACATAAGGTTGCTTCGACACATCAAGCAGTTCCCCTTTGTCTTCTTGATCAATCCGTACGCTGCAAGGCTTATCGGACATGCACTGCCAAATCCTAGCAGATTCAGGCTGAGGTGATAGAGCCGATACCTGAAACTTCACATGTAAGGCATTCCTTCTGATGGGCTAAAAGTGAATAGCATACCCCTCGCCACTCCGCTTCTTCTAAAGTATTGACGAATGGTACAACCTCGTCGAAGGTGCATGCTTTCGACATTACAACAGTAGTGTTAGTTCCATGGAATGACACCGTGAGAGGGACTGCTGGAGCCAGTGAGTCGGGTTTCACTGAAAATTTTCGCAGAGATGTGATAAACTGGCCCAAAATAGGTAAGACAATGAATCAAAAAGCATTACAAACTCCTTCCTGACACTACCGGAAGTAAAAATGTGTTTACAAGCAGCCAAAACGTACGGAAAACTTACAAAACTCTTTTTCGGAACCCATTTCTAGCAGCCATCGACTATATACCCAGGCGCTTTGATCGTCTGGATCGGTGAAGAATGCTGAGGTCACCTTCTAAACAAGCGCTGATGAGGCCTAAACTCGTGTATGCAAATTCAAGGGTATGAAGCGTTATACCTGAAAACGGCGCTACAATCGAGCTCTGCGAATGGTCAATTTACCCAGCCGGTCAATCGCAGAGCCCGTTTGCGCCGCACATTCCAGGAACAACGCTCTACACCCTAAATTCAAACGTATAACAATCGCAAATGGATGCCTGATATTTTTGTTTTGCACTCTCATTAATGCTTTCATAAATTACTATTATTACCAAGACTATGCGTGGTACCCAGGGTATTCCGGTACTACGTATGAGGTATAGAATGATGAACAACAGATAGCAAGCAACACTGACCTTCAGCTCGTCAGCGATCGTGGCATCATCGAGCTTGAATTCCCCTGTTTTATCGTTCTGAATCTTTGGTAGCAACACAGCCCTATAGTGCCATGCTGAGTAGTTGGAGAAATTCTCACCGATAAGTTTGTTCGAGAACCTAAACAACGCTTTTCGGATATAATGGAAAATACACCAGTTTGAAAAAAAGAGAAACTGCTGAGAAACACGCTCACTCAAGTTCTTCAGCTTGTCCTAGATTTGCCAACTTCGCAACTACTCGCCTGTGATCCCAGGTATGGAAATTCCTAAAATAGTGGATCTATACTAGTGTGTTGATCGAATAATGCATTAGATATTCGAATATTCGATTTCGAATAAGCCGAAAAAAACTGGAATATTCGAAAAAAGAAGATCCTTGGGCGAAAAAATAGGGGGCTGTGAAGCATCGTGTTGTCGAAATATTCGATCTTTTTGTATTAATCATCGGAAAGTTGGTCAAATTAATCGAAATTATTCGATTTTTATTCGGTCAATATTCCAATCCATACAGAAGAATAAGATCGAACAGTGTGAGAAGCACGTACCTACAGTCCATCTTCAGAGCCTTCTCGCACAGAGCCAATTCACGCTTGATATCAGGGTTCTTCAATCGTTGTAGTGCCCATCCACGATGGAACCAAGCAGAATACGACTTGTGATTGGCCTAAAGAATCGAGAGATGACTGAGAGTGGGCCTCGAGAAGCGTATGAAAAGGAAGAATAGAGACCATCCGAAAGGCCTACCTCAAGACATGCCTGAGTGAGGAATAGCTCTCCACTGAGAAGATTCTCGAGTTTCTTTTCGCAAGACTCCTTACACTCTTCATCCTCCGTGGTAGCCTACAAATATAACACTGATATTCAATCAAGAACTGGCAAAAGTTAAACTGGAACTCTAAACAAAGGGCTCGACGAAACTGACACACTTGGCATTCTTTCCATGCGGCAATCTTCTTCTCGATGGTGTCTCGCCTTATATTCCAGAAGGTGTAGATGTCAGGATTTTTCTCCAGTAACTTCTGCGTCAGACTTAGCATCTCATCGTCTAATTCACCTGAAGATTTCCTATTTGATTTCAAAAAAAAAAAATACACATAGAAAACTGATACTGAAATTACCTTTATCTCTCTTTTCAAATATACGATCCCTAACTGTACAGAAGGTTTTTAGTTTGATGGCACGCTCCTTTTGTTTTGCTGCTTTCTCTTCATCGCTAGTGGGGACTTTCTTGACGAAGTGCATCTGCCTTTAATGAAGAAAATATTTTATTAACAATAGAGAAAAAAGAGAAAGAAAGAGTAAACAAATTTGGAGACGAAGAACGAGAAATTTCTACATACAGCGCTCGTCTATGGTGGTGGCCGTTCCGTGGCCTCGAAAAGCACGCGGCGCCACCGCGTCGCTCACGATGGAATCGTCGCCGCAGCGGCGAAACTGCGTTTTCTTGATAGATGTTCATCAAATTTGATGTTAACTAATAAGAAAACCAACTAACTATCAGAAAACCTCATAGTTCGTTATCCCAGAGAGGATTTCTGCTCGAGCGCGCGGTTGCGCAGCGTGCTTCACGAGGCCGTGGAAGGGCCACCACCATCGACGCCCACTATAGTTGAACATTCAACTGCCCAAAGCTGATCAGATGAAGGAAATTGCAAAATAAGACGTACAAAAGAAGGCCAGGAAAAACAGCAGAGACTAAATTATCCAAGGAACTCGCGATTGAAACATGGTAAAGTATGCTCCACTGGATAACGTAGTTATGGAGACATTAGAGAAACAGATAACGCGCGAAAGTATGCGGTATTCGGAGAGGCAGACGAGTAATACAGATCATAGGCACGAATTCTCAACTATCATCGATTTTGAAACGGAGTATAGCAAACGAAAGGTAAGAACAATCGAATATTCGACGGGACAGCTCCGTGTGGTGACCACAGCAAGATTTGTTTACCAAAAACCAAACGAAAAGTAAACAAAAGGTCCACGTAGTGTTTGCGCTTAGTCACCGCTCTCCTTTCTTATCAAGAAAAAAGAAAAAATAACGAACAGAGGATACTGCTCTCATGACAGCTAACACAAGCAGCATTTCACACACTTTAAGAGAATTCTTCGTCAGATCATCCATGAATTCCATAAGAATCATGGATCACTACAGAACAGCCGAGAACAAGCCCTCAATTATGGATAGAACTTCAATAAATAAGTGAAATCACACTTAAATTTAGAAATCCTGCAAAGAAACGAGGTAGTTTGGATGATCACAGAGGGAGAGAGGGAAAAAGAGAGAGAGCATGAGAGAAAGAGAGAAAGAGTGAGAGAGAGAAAGAGAGAGAGAGGGGGAGAGAGAGAGAGGCGGCAACCTCGCAGCTGAGGCTATAAAGAGCGCTAAACTCGTGGTCAAGGCCTTCTAGCACTTTCGCGTCACTCGTAACTAGGGTTGTGCAAGAACTACGCTGACTCACACCTCACCAAGGCAAACAGATCAATATCCCAATAAAAAAAACTGGCTGCAACGAGTGGCTGTGAAGCTGGTAGTTTTCTTTGTTGGCTTCATAAAAAGTATCTTTTCCCTTAGAAACATTCACCCAAGAGGGTAAGAGTTAGATTTAAAGCCTTGACGCAGATCATATTGTTAGAAATCAAACTAGAATATGTAAAAATCTATTTGCTAGAATAATAATCACAGGGACTACCTTCACAGTATCAATTCGCGCTGACATCTATCTTATTAAATCTATTTATTCGATAAATCATCCTCCGGTCACAATACTGAAGGTTTAATATGCATTTGCGCACCTAGGCGCTAAGTTAAAGACGTTCATCACATCACAGATCAATTTATAAACAACCGATCATGATAAAACATATACTGAGTTAAATAGCAACCTCAAAATTAAATATATTAATAGAACAAAAGGCTAAGAGGCATACTAGCAAGTTTGAGGCCATTGAAATCTTCATGGAATGTACAATTTATTTGTGAATTCTGGATGGCACAGATACCACCTTGAAATTATCCTGAATAATAGCATGGTTCACTCCTTCTTCGAGCTTTTCAACGCGTCCAACAATCCAAGCAGGATAACCGTCCATCGCTTCCATATCTCGAATGAACCCCTGCAACACTACCCATAGAGGATTACCTACACTGGGATCAACGTTTGCACAACCAACTCACTTCTGCGCATTCGGGACTGACAGCCACCAGTAGCCCACCGCTCGTCTCAGCCGAAGTGCCTCCAAAGAGATTGAAGCCGTTTCCGTTGGGCATTTTACGAGCTATCTCATCCATGTATTCAATAATCGGCAGCACGTCTATTACAAATCGTACTTTGGATGTTTGGGCTCTCGAAAGGTTGTCAGCGTGTCCTTAAACAATAGAGACTAGAGTTCGTGGATCACAGACTTGGTATCTTACGAATTTCGTACAAATGAGGAAAAATGGGACGGATAAAATAAAAATCAAATATTCAAAAACAGCATGAATTTTTTTAGCTACAAAAACTTGGTCAGCACGTTGCAACGCATACGAAAAAATAGAGTCGTACAATGAAAACCAAAGGGATACACTACCAACAAAAAAGGTACTCACCAAGAATACCGAATCCTGTCACATCTGTGGAGGCATGAGCATTGTATTTATGGAGCATTTTGGCAGCGTTCCTGAATAACAAGAGGTAAAGACGTTCAAAAAACAATTTCATACGTCGCACTCTAATTTTAGGGAATGGTTCAAAGAATATCATATGCTAACCTCGCTGTAAAAATTCTACAAGTTCCAAATTTTCACCTGTTCAATCGCGTCATCTGTTCAGTAACCTGCTGGAAAGCACGGATAATCTTCTCTTCATCGAGTCCGTATTCCTCGACTCTTCCGTTTTTCTTTTTCAACCATTCGTAGGCATTCACGGCAACCGGAAAACATTCTCATACAAAACAGTACAACCGTATGTACCGCTACACTCAAGTGATAAGATGGTGAATGAGAGGAAAATCTCTTACCTGGCCACCAATGGGTTTTGTGAGAACAAGCACGTCTCCAGGTTGTGCACGTTCCACTCTGATTATTTCAGCATCTGAAGCAACACTCGTGGCGACACCCCCAAGCAGGAGCCATGGGCAACGAACAGTTTGACCGCCACGAACTTTCGTGCCGGCTGCCGTTGCTGCGTCCTAAAGGGCTCTAGTTACAGTAAGAGTACAACTTTAGAGGGTAAAACTCAGAGAATTCATTTGAAAAAAAAAGGGTCCGTATCCAGTATACTTTATCCAGTCGGATAAACGCGCCCAAGCGGATATACTGAAGTGGTTTCGAGAAACTGCAGAAAATCACATCCGCGAATATGCGAATCCACTCGTTTCACTACAAGTTATCTTCATCCCGTCGACTATCACGCGATAAGGATACATGACCTACTCTATCTCCAATTCGCACTGTTTCTCGTCAAAACACCGCGTTTACGCCAAGGAGTGTACACGCGGATGGATGAGTTATATTGGATAGCAGAGCGGATAAAAACAAGTGGAAACGGGTACATATCCGCTAAGTTTTCCCTCCCGCGGTCAAATATATTGGATACGGCCCCAGAAGCGCAATAACTATGTCAAAGGCCATACCTTAAATCCTTGAATAAACATAGAAACAATGGTATTTCGTTCTTCTTCAGTCATATCAACAGCAACACCGAGCAACATTAGCATGTTGTCGCAGCTAACAACACCCATTGCATACAGATCGCTGAGGACATTCGCGCACGTAATACGTCCCTGTATAAGCAAAGGATTCAGGCATAAAACACTCGAAAAATGCTTCCAAGCAAAAAGAAAAAAAAACTGAGATTACCATGAGGTATGGATCATCAACCAGTGGATAGAAAAAATCCGTTGTTTGCACAAGATTCAAACCCTTGTGTCTAAGTGGCACAACACAGCTGTCGAGCCCAATTCCTTAACGGACACTGTAACGAAACTAGACAATATTATGAGGGAAGTACTAACTAAAACTAGTTACCAACGCCTTCGTTTCCGATAGTCGTATCAGCATCGAAACTCTTGAGAAGCTCTAGCAGGATCTGAATATTGCTTCTGACGGGATGATTAATAGCAAAAGCTATGAAGAGACTCACAGCCCTTGGCACTTTGCATCCACATCCTTTCATGGCTGTTAACTTCGTAAGGAAAAAATCTTCTGAGAGTCCATGACTCGTCGGGTCAAAACCATTCAAGATCCTTTCAACTCTCTCGCTTTCAGCTGTCATTTCTGAGAAAAAAATGGAAATAAAGCAAAAGAAGTTTGCTATACAGTTAACATATAATTTCCGGATGAAAGGACGAAATCATGAGAGCGGAAAGCCTGTTCAGAATCGCAGTTTGTCAGCATTGTGCGCACTGGATATGATAGTGTAACACGGAAGTCGAAAGGAAATGTTGACAATTATACAGATTCGAAAAGGAATTATAAGGATTGAAGCAAGCCCTCGAATGCACTGCGGAAAACTTTCGCCATGTACATAACCTCTTAACTTCATACTTTTTTCAAGACAAGAAAGTCAATCAAGCCCCGGTTTTAAAAAAGGGGAGGTAACCATATAAAATTGCTGGTTTCTAAAAGTCAACCCGCGTTAAGAAAAGTAGAAAACGAATAAAATCATAGCCATACTATAGATAGCAAACGTTTGTGGAATAACGATTTTAAAAATCGTCGTTATTCGCGTTGTGTGTGTAGCTGCAGAAGAAGTGCCGTAGTAGACGCCTAATAGCGCGCTTCGACTGGGCCGACATCAACCGAAATGTGCACGGTCTTCTAATACGTATTGGGCGTGTTTCCCTCCACTTAGATGTTTTCCCACTGTAACCTAGAAAGATCTCCTACCAGACACTTCCTGCGGCGTCCTTCCATCGATCGGACCAGCGATCTGCCGGGCGACACCGTGCTGGAGCCGTAATTGCAGACAAAGTCACAGACGCACTGTCTAACCTCCTGGACGGGTGTAGAGGGTTATACCTGTAGTGGGCGGCGAGGGAGGGTGCTTTGATTGTTCAGTTGGGTGAATTGACCATTCGTGGCGCTCGACCATGGCACCTTTTTCAGGTATAACGCTCCACATCCCTACTGGACTATACCTAAGCCCCGCCCATTGGGTTCGGGGCCGTTACATTTGGTTTAGAGGGCTACACTTCCTATGAGCGTTGTACGCCAATGATGATTTTCAGGTCATCCAACCGATAGTCAGTATTGGTGGAAGGATCATGGATTGATACGCACAAAACGAAAAGTTCAGTCCGGTGTGCGAGACGAATTACCGTAATTTATCGGCATGATTAGAAGCGTGCACACTGAACACATAATTTCATTGTAAAACTCGCTAAGGGAGGATTATAACGAATTTCTAAGTCCGATCGAAGTGGTTGCTTGGTTGAACGTTTCCAGCGTAGTTGTACGGACCACATTTTATTTTACGCATGGCGGTTACGGTAATGCGGACTGCTAAACGGACTGAAGTTTCAATCTTGTTTGGTACATGGCCATTTTCAATCAATATCACGCATGCGAGTGTAGAGCGTCGTAACTGGAAAGGGTGGTACAGTTCAGCGCTGTGATTGGTCGATCCTGCAACTGGCCAATCGCAGAGCTTGAACGCTCCACCCACTCCGAGTATACTTAATTTGATACTTTGATGGTCCATCTTCACTGTTAGGTTGATCTAACCTCCGAGTATAACACTCCACAATTTAAGCATGCTTGGTGGTGTAAAACCACACTTCCTAACTTCAGTCTGAATGCACGAAAATCCACTTTTCCGGATGCTCTGTAGGTGACAGCGATCGATATCGCCAGCTGCACAGCGGTGTGCGAGATGTCCCAGTGGGCAATCCTGATTCTCCACAAAAGAGAGGTTCAAAGTAGTGTTTTTCTGCACTTTTATGAAGGGTTATGTACAGTGGACATCGACGGCGATGGCCTTTCTGTTCCTCGAAAAGCACGCAGCGCGACCGCGTCGCTAGCAGGTACCTTCTCCAGGACAACAAGCTATGGGGTTCTCTTGATAGTTAGTTGGTTTTCTTATCAGTTAACATCAAACGTGATGAACAATTGTCAAGAAAATTCAGATTCGTCACTGCGGCGACTATTCCGTCGTGAGCGGGCGGTCGCGCCGCGTGCTTTTTGAGGGTTTAATAGCCCACCGCATCGACGCTCTGATTTCTGTCAGCGCTTTTCATGTGATAAATCTTCTCTTCATGCATACATTACACATCGCATACACCAACCCTTGCAATCTTTATCCAGCCAATAGATATGACATCTATTGGCTCAAAACACAGCGTACAGAATCAATCACCGACTCGTTAGCGCATGTCGGAAAACAAACATTTGATGGCTATGAATAGATTAGCGTCAAGTAATCGAGGTATTCTCTAATGACAATCGACACATTCCTCAGTCTTTTTTAGCCCTCAATTCGCGATCCGAGTAACTTGTTACTGTGTTAGTGGAGTGTGAAGCCTCGTCTTCCCAATCCCAGTGTTCATTCATGCGAATACCTTTCTCTTCACGAACCTGCAACAAAAATCATTGGAAACAATTTTACTGGGCAAACGAGGAGTATTACAGGAGGATACAGTGGGCGTTGCTGGCGGTGACCCATCTGCGGCCTCGAAAAACACGCACCGCGACCGCGCCGCTCGGGCAGGAATTCTCTCCGGGACATCAAATTATGGAGTTTTCTTGATAGTCAGTTAGTTTCCTTATTAGTTATCATCAGATGTGATGAACAACTACCAAGAAAACCCAGATTAGCCACCGCGGCGACGATTCCATCGTGAGCGGTGCGGTCGCGTCGCGTGCTTTTCGAGGCTGCGAAAGGGTCACCGCCACCGACGCCCACTGTACATACCTCGTCGAGTATTTTATAGATTTTTCCGTATTCTGGTTCCGATTCAAACGTGTACGAGTCGACCATGTTGAGAATCTGGTCAAACTGCTTGGGCGTCTCGAACAGGAATTGCACTCGACCAGCGCCCCGAGCTGCCACCTTGGCTGCTTGCACGGCGGCACGATCTGGAATGGAAGTCGCACACATGCATTCACGAGATTTTCATTTCATTTCAATGAATTGGAGATGGGCGGGGTTTCTGTCCGTGACGCGGCAAGCGAAGCGTGCCACGTCACAGCTACCACTTTCACTGCAGGAAGAGACGCGTTTTTTCTTGATATTGCAAAGTAACCTGTCACTAATCTCCATGGCAGTGTTCCCCTCGTCATTTCCACGCTCATATAAAACCAGCTCTCCAAATCATCCTTTCTTCCGAGGTCCTGAAGAGTTTTTCCATTACTTTTGCACACCCTCATACTGCATTTCCCTACTAGTAAGGCGCACCTGCCGTTGATGAGCAGTAAGACTACCGTATCTGGTTGTTCCTCTCCATCCTATGTCTTTCCGTGGGGGAATCACATTTCCATTCTGCAATCAGGCCACAATTTTTGGGACACAGATGACAAGTAACCTGGGCAAAGCAATACCTTGTCCATATACTTTCTAGCCAGCCCAAAATCGTAAAGAAATATGATCTTCGACTGTTTGTAGCACTTTTGTCCTGGGGCAAAGTTGCCGGGTTTGATGTCACGCGACAAGTAGCCAATTTTATGCAATTCCTCTACAGCCTGAGGTACTACTACTATTGGACATCCATGCCCAACTTTTGGGACACCTCGCTCACCTTTAGGGCTTGCATTGAAAGCCTCAGTGAGGTGCTGATACCAAATCGCCGATCTGGCATCTCTGACCTGAGCTTGTGCAGATCCTTGAACAACAGTGTCATCACCACATAGACATAATCTGGCTTGTTTGACCCCTGAATTTACCCAGGGTTAGTTGCTTTTGGGTAAAACTGACACTCATCGGAATCGCTTTAGGCTCACATAGTCTATCAGTTCACAAAAGTGCTTTGCTTTTGCCGCGTTCGCCGCTTTTAAAACACCAACTTCGATGTGCAGCATGGATTTGCTGTATTTTTCCGTCTTTACTGCCACCTGTCTGAACAGTTCTGCATTTACACCAATCACAGCGTATGGGCGAACGCAGTGAATCGATAGCCGCGAGGCATCCCCTTGCGTCGCGGTTCCCACAAAGTAGCTATTTGAATCATTTGATCGCTCGTTTCTACGGGGTCAGCATGCATTGTTGAGTTCGAATTAGCCAGAGACCGCATTCATCATCGAGATTACCCAGGGTAAACGTGTTAACAGGTGAATCGTTAGCCGGGTGTTAACACCCTAACCCTGGGTAATCTTAACAATGCATCCAGTCTCTGGATTAGCAACCATTGGGCCAACTCAATCTCAGTGATGCAAGCCACTCTTGGCGACGTTAGTATGTTTACTCTGGGTAATTTCGAGGTTATCCGGGAAACACGTGTTATCATCCGTGTTCACAATGGGTAAAATTTGGGGCGCTAACCCTGAGTAGTCTTGTTCGATCCCGGAATTTACCCAGGAGCTGGCGCCGGGTGCATCATTTGAAGTATGGGTAATCTCAAATCTTTACTCTGGGTAATTTCGAGGTTTTCCGGGAGACACGTGTCATCATCCGTGTTCACAATGGGTAGAATTTGGGGCGCTAACCCTGAGTAGTCTCATTCGATCCCGCAATTTACCCATGAGCTGGGGCCGGGTGCATCATTTGAAGTATGGGTAATCTCAAATCTTTACTCTGGGTAATTTCGAGGTTATCCGGGAAACACGTGTTATCATCCGTGTTCGCAATGGGTAAAATCTGGGGCGCTAACCCTGAGTAGTCTTATTCGATACCGGAATTTATCCAGGAGCTGGGGCCGGGTGCATCATTTGAAGTATGGGTAATCTCAAATCTTTACTCTGGGTGATTTTGAGGTATCCGGGGTAAACGTGTTATCATCCGTGTTCACAATGGGTAAAATTTGGGGCGCTAACCCCGAGTAGTCTCATCCGATCCCGGAATTTACCCATGAGCTGGGGCCGGGTGCATCATTTGAAGTATGGGTAATCTCAAACCCATGGGTATGATTACCAGTGGGTAGCAGATGGATATAGACAGCGTCACGTCTGGGTGAGCATGTTGATGGCCATCACGTAAAGGGTAACGTTGAAACGTTTACCATGGGTAATCTCACAATGATGCAACCGACATGACTAATCACCCACGGGTTAAGTCGATTTCAAGCCCAAAAAATCTCAGGCCTATACAATCCGGTCCTCGGCCTGGATGCATCATTGTGATTACCTAAGGTGAATGTGTTGACACCCGCGCTAACGATGGGAAGATTTGTGTGCCTTTGACGCCTTGGGTGATCTCAATAGTGCAAGTGGTCCCTGGAGGCGTTAGTATGTTTACCCAGGGTAATCTCAGTGGAGCATTCCGGCCAGTTCGCTCTGACTAACACCGCGAACACTAATATAGTTGGTTTGATCAGCTGCAGACAACTGAAAATACGGTAATACCGTATTCTTTCCGCACATGGCATGTTGTCAATCTAACCAGTCTTCCAAAACCCTTCAATATCAGACGATATGAACGCACTTGTCTCCATCGTCACTGAGGAACACGATGCCATAGCCGCCGTCGCCGAGAACCTGTTTCAACCTGTACTTCCTATCGTCTCCTTGGATCTCGTCGTTCACAGTAGGCAGCCGATCTTTTTCCGTCTTTTTCCTCGGAGCTTCCTGTACCTCGTTGTCCCTAGGAGCAGGCTTCTCAACTCCTTCAACCATTCTATAATGGCACGCTACGCCAGCCATGCGTGTGTGGATATACAGACACTGTGTGAACCTCTGAAGTCGATCAGAGGTCAGCAAGTCGAGTACTTGGTTAGAGCGTCGGAGGCGACTGTGTCGTGGGGGCGACAGACGAGTGAATGAGGAGTGGAAACACTCGGGGTAATCACTGCAAGGAGATGTTGTTTGGAAAACAAGGTTGTTTGTGAATGCAAGCGGGTAACATGTTCATTCCTGTCAAGCAGTAGATCATGTACAGTGAACTCGAAACGACCGTAGACAAGAGGCGGGACCGCGGCGCGGCGTTCTTGGGCAGGGACACAGGGGCTCTGCATGCTGGCTCTGGTTGTCTGGCGTGGCAGGCACTCGAGTTCTCCGCTGCTGTGAGAAGCAAACAACCAGAGCCAGCATGGAGAACTCCTGCGTGTATGCCCAAGAACGCCGCGCCGCCGTCCCGCCTCTTGTCTACGGAAGTTTGGAGTCCAACGTATCGCGTCTTGAATATGAAAAAAGAATTCGGATAGAGTTAGGATATTTCCCTTCCGTAAAAGGAAAGTGGACAATCAGACACTTCTCGCCGAGCAACCTCACTGGAACCTCCATCCTTTGTGTCGTATCGCACATGAACTGACCTCCTCGAATTTTTGTAAGAGTTGTTCGCATGGATTCTGCAGCCAATTTGCATGAAAATGCTGGCTGCAATGGTTCCACTATGTGTTTCCTCTAAAACTGTGTCTGCTTCGACTTGTGCGACAACTGGTCCCCGCTGGCTTCTGACCAGCATGATTACGGATATAACGAGTTTCTGAATGCGAGAGCCAAATATCGAGTCCCATTTGACATTTTAAAACAGCAGGCATTATTTTGATGAACACAAAGAGGATCTCTATCCAGTAAAAGAGCAACTTCTTCCTGGTGATCACTTCACTGTGCTGAATTTGCGGGAAAGGACGAGGATAAAACTGCATCCAATGTTACATAGGGCAAACGCTTCGCTGTCAACTACATCTTCTTTCCTTGAGAAGGACCGCACCGAAATCACTCGTGTGATCCGTAAAATTGCAATAAAACCGCACACTTTTGCTCAGTTCTGGTAGTTATCTGAATTTAGAACATTGCCTGCCGATTTCCAGCAAAGATCAGGAAAGTTCTCATAAATTTTCTAGCATTTTTCCATTGAATCTTGAAGACAATCCTTATGAAATTCATTGCTAATTTAATAATCCTCCGCTTCATCTTCCATCTGGAGCGGGCCCCAGCAAAGGTCTCCTCGCGGGCAAGCTAGGCTTCGTAAAAGGGCCGAAATGCAAAGGAGGCTTCAAACCGGGGTCCGGGGCGGAGCCCTGGAACATTTTTTTCACATAGTCACTACAGTAGTGTAGTATAGTAGTGTACACTACAGTAGTGTAGCATAGTTTGGTGTAGTGTAGTGAAGTGTAGTGTAGTATGGGGTAGTGTAGTGTAGTGTAGTGTAGTATAGTATAGTATAGCGTAGTATAGTGTAGTGTAGTGAAGTGTAGTGTGCTGCAGGTTCTAGCACAGGTCTTTCCGAGAGCAAGCTGTGCTTCGTAAAAGGGTTAAAAAGCAAAGGGGGCTTCGTAGCGGGCGGAGTCCGCGACTTCGTGCTGCGCTAATGATGAGATCGAAAAAGGGCATTTAGGGCTCGCAGGGGGGAGGGGAGGGGGGGTGCTCGTACTATACTTTGGAATATTCGAAAATTTTTCTCGAATAATCGAATTTCGAATTTATTCGATTTTTATTTTTTTCGAATAATCGAATTTCGAATATATTCGATTTTTCACTTTTATCGAATAATCGAATTTCGAATTTATTTGATTTTTCCATTTTTTCGAATAATCGAATTTCGAATTTATTCGATTTTTCCATATTTTCGATTAATCGAATTTCGAATTTATTCGATTTTTCCATTTTTTCGAATGATCGAATTTCGAATTTGTTCGATTTTTCCATTTTTTCGAATAATCGAATTTCGAATTTATTCGAATTTTCATTTTTTCGAATAATCGAATTTCGAATTTATTCGAATTTTTCCATTTTTTCGAATAATCGAATTTCGAATTTATTCGGTTTTTCACTATTATCGAATAATCGAATTTCGAATATATTCGATTCGCCACTTATTTCGAATTTTCGAATTTCGAATATATTCGATTCGTCATTAATTTCGAATTTTCGAATTTATTCGGTTTTTCAGACTTCGAATAATCGAATGAATTTGAAATTAGATTTCGTTTTCATCCGATTGCTTGAGCAGTTTGACTATTTCGGGAAGCGGGGAGTCTCCGATGACCTTAGAATTTGAATTCATGGTGGTGAAGATTTCTTCTACTATGATAGACACTCTGCAAGTATGTTTGACTTCAATCATGACATTCTCAAAACTCAAAGACACGAAGAAATATACAGGCCGAATCAGTGCTCTAGGGATTCTAGCTGCAATATGGCACCAAATCTTAACGGCAGGGTCTCATCAGGATGGTCTTTATGCGTATCTTGCTTGAAAAGTTCCATACTATGACAGTGACCTCAATGCTTTTCACTTCATACGTCGTTCTCGTTGTTGTCGCATGGAGGTCCTTTTTGACAAGTCTTGCTGTGATGGATGATGGGGGCAGCCTTACGCAGAGCAGAGCAGAAAATGATACTGCAATCCCATAGCATTTTTCTTTGGCAATCATTTTTCTTTCATTCTTCGGGGTTGAGCTTGAGGAGCACTATCAGTGTGGAATTGCGTGATTAACGAATGAGTAACATTATGAGGAGCCTGAAAAATCAAATACACTGCTGATCATTCGTCCTCTGCGGACCATCCACTATTACAGAGAAAAGCCTGGCAGCTTGGAAAGCAAAAATGTGCGTACACAAAACTCCCTCGAATATTCGAAATTATTCGATTATTCGAGAGGAAGCCAAATCGATTTTCGAATAAATTCGAAATTAGACTCATTTCGAATATTCGAATTTCGAACTAATTCGAAATTAGACTCACTTCGAATATTCGATTTTCGAATAAATTCGAAATTAGACTCATTTCGAATATTCGAATTTCGAACAAATTCGAAATTAGACTCATTACGAATATTCGAATTTCGAAGAAATTCGAAATTAGACTCATTTCGAATATTCGAATTTCGAATAAATTCGAAATTAGACTCATTTCGAACATTCGAATTTCGAATAAATTCGCAGATGGACTTTTTTCGAATATTCGAATTTCGAATAAATTCGAAAATGGACTTTTTTCGAATATTCGAATTTCGAATAAATTCGAAGATGGACTTTTTCGAATAGTCGAATTTCGAATTATTCGAATTCGAATGTTTATTCGAATTTTTTATTCGAATACGTTATTCGGTCCAAAGTATAGCTCGCACATTGAGCGGCGGCGCTATATAGTCAACAGCACCGCCTGAGACGATCAAGGTGGGAAGAGTTCGATTGGAGCATATATCCTTCAGACTTAGACCAAGGATTCGAACGATTCGAAGAAATCGTGCGCAGTCAAAACGCGACCGATTGCTACACTACACAACACTGTACACTACACTACTCTACACTACACTACACTACACTACACTACACTACACTGTACACTACACAGTAGGCCTACGAAGGAAGAACAGACTCCATTTGACAAGTAGAACAAGTTTTAAATTGTTAGTCCCATTAATTTTTAGATGGGAAGAATGGATACAGTGCTAGAATGCCTGTCTTCAATTTTTTGGCTTTTTTTTTTGTTTTCTTTTCCAATTTCAGGTTATTGCCAGATGACGTGCCTCTATTAACCAGCCTAGGCAAAAAATTAACCTAGCTAGCCATTATGACCACTTTTTGGGGGTGGCCTTTCCCAACTCCCTTTTCACCCAACATTTTCTTCTTCTAGCAAGGAGCATGCGTAAACCACCCGAGTCATCCATAAAACTAATAAAGCCGCGGACTTGTATGTATAGTCTATAAAAAAATCGGCGGACTCCAGTTCGGCGGGAAAGCGGCGCGCGGCGCGGTCGCCATGCGATCGGCAGCCTGAGATTCTATGGAAAAACGGGTGATCTACGATATTGACCGACCTTGCGAAGCGGCGCCACGCCCAGCAGGAGTCCGCCGATTTTTTTCTATAGACTATACACAATTCGGGGTGTTACTACACAATTCCAGGTGTTACCTGTTTTCGAAACATTGTCTACTGATTTCGAGCGCATATCTGGGAAACTCCCACAAACTTCAGAGAAGTTCTCTACCGAATCTTGAAGACAATTCCTGTGAGCTTTATTCTCGTTGAAATTCAATAATATATACTTCACTTTGTCTTCCACTTGGAGTCGCGATCATCCTGGGGACGAGATTCGCGACATAACCGCGCCCCACTGCTAATTGACCGAGTTTAGCCGGGATGTCGTTTGCCCCGCCCAGAACTCAATTCTTCCGAAGTTTTGTGACGTATTTGGTTTTTCCGCGATTTTTGGTGGCCTTTTTGCTTGTCATCTTCCATATCTTTTCATCTTTATGGTTTTAAGAGCTTATCCATCTGTTTCGTTATGGATAACAATCCTACTTTTCATGTTCCTGTAGGTTTTTTTTTCAAGTTTTAGGTTTCTTATGTTTTTTTTTTCGGATGAAGGCTTGCTTCTCTACTCCCTTCCATGGGCACATTCGTTACTCTCTTTCTTGTCGTTCCTCTCTTTCCAAAATTAGTGTCATTTTTCCTCTAGAGCTCACTTTCTATTCTCAATTTCAATCCAAATTGAAAACCACATTCGTTCCCTTTTGTTGAGCGCAAAATACGGCATTGTCGAGCCGTCTTTGTCGGTCATTTGATTGTCTCTTGTTCGAAATATTTTCCTCTCGTTCTTTTATCAACTTCATGAATCAAACGTTCAGGTAAAATCAGCCGTTCACGGTGAAACTATGAATGAGGCAGAGCTGAAAGTTTTACAAGACGAGATCAAAGCCATGGGCGATGAAATTAGGTCTTTGAAGACGGAAAAGGCTGACCCAGCTTTGGTTTGTTACAAATATATACTGACGGAGGCTCAGCGCCATTCTGCCACGTGGTATGCTCTAGTGGAATTTAAAGCTGTCCACATTTTAATCATAGGTCTTTTCGTTTTGCTGCTGTTTCCTGAAGTTAAGATTGTTCCAGTTTTTTAGGACTTCTGTATCAATTAGTCAGATGTAGGTGTCCCATTTAGTGTTCTTCAATGCCGTTTTCGCACATCATTCAATGTTTCTATTGACTTTGGCTAGAAAATCTGCAGTTTGTTCTAGTGGTGCTGGCTTTTCAAAGATGATCTCTTCTCGTTTTCTGTGGGAGTGCCTACATTACTCTACTGCAGTGAAGAAACCAGTGATTTATACACACCGCAGTGGCAGAAGGGTGCGCGAGCTTTTTGAATAAAAGTGTGTTATTATGTAGTTTTACGTAGAATTATCCAACCAAGTACAGTGGGCGTCGATGGCGGTGACCCGTCTGCGGCCTCGAAAAGCACGCGGCGCGACCGCACCGCTCACGCTAGAATCGTCGCCGCAGTGGCTGAATCTGTGTTTTCTTGATAGTTGCTCATCATATTTGATGGTAACTAATAGGAATACTAACTGACTATCAAGAAAACCCGACATTTTTATGTCCCGGAGAGAATTCCTGCTCGAGCGGCGCGGTCGCGGCGCGTGCTTTTCGAGGCCGCAGACGGGCCACCGCCGTTGACGCCCACTGTACATTCACGCAGCATCTTAATTTTTGGGTTCTAACAAAATATCAAGGCAAGCAACAAATTTTTGCAGTGTTTTTACACTTCGGAATTACATATTAGGTTGTAGGGAAAGTTCTCGCGGTTTTCAAATGTGTGCTTTTTACGACCCCACGTTGCCTTTAGCGACCTATCTTTTGCATATGTAAGGAGTTTAGGTACAGGGAGCGTCAATCACGATTGCCATCCTCTCAGTGTTGGCAGCGCCATATTACTTGCCAACCCACGTTGACACATGGTAACACAAACGTTGATCCTATACCGGTTAACGCGTATCAACGTGGGTTAACAAGTGATGCGGCGTTGTCAGCACTGAGAGGAGGGCAATCATGATTGACGCTTACTGTATGTGCACGTTTATTTGTGTCACTCACTATAAACTCCTGCACAACCCCTACCAGGAAGATAGATTTTTCAAAACAGTACATTTCGGCCTTGTAATATACGGCTTCAAATCTGGTGGATCAGTAACCGCATCCAGACGCCGCATTGACGCTGTATTTGGGGAGGGTGCAGTGGCCGAATGCACCGAACAAAATGGTCCAGACGCTTTCGTGCTAGCGACTTCGACCCTAATGTTTCCTGATTGTCGAGACGCGAATACGCAGTCGACAATTGTCGATTGCGGCACCTGGTAGGTTCACATCCACGGCAAACCATGTGTGGAAGGACGCAAGTCTTAGGTGTTCACTTTACCACCGTTGTCGATCACCTTCGTCAGTTAGGTAAGGTACAAAAGTTACTACAGTGTGTGATGATGATTTGACGGAAAGCGATCTCCCGCGACGTGCAGAGGTGGCTACTGGATTGCCCTCGCACAAACGCATAAAAAACTGGATGAAGCCCGTATTCACAGTAGATGAGAAGTGGTGTCTGTACGTCAACAATATGCGCAGTCCACCTTGGTTTGACAAGGATGAGCAGCATGAGCCGCAGACAAAGGCAGGTCTTCACCCTCTGGAGGTTATGGTCAGTTTTTAGTGTGACTGTAAAGAAATCATACACTTCTAGGTACTGCCACGCTACAATGCGCTCACGGTAGACCTGTGCTGTCAGCGGCTGCATAGAATGGCTGCAAAAGTCGCAGGAAAGGGTCCGAATTACGGCACGATCCAATTCCTGCACGACCCTGCTCGTCCACTCTTTATAAGAGTGGCCCGCCAGAAGCTACTCGACTTTGAATGAACGGCCGCCAAGTGGCGGTTTTCNATGGCTGCAAAAGTCGCAGGAAAGGGTCCGAATTACGGCACGATCCAATTCCTGCACGACCCTGCTCGTCCACTCTTTATAAGAGTGGCCCGCCAGAAGCTACTCGACTTTGGATGGGAAGTGCTGACTTCAGCACTGTACAGGCCTGATCTTGTGCCAAGAGATTACCGACTCCTCTTGACTCTGTCTAACGCCTTGCAAGGGAAAACGTGCGATGATTGAGATGACTTGGATCGCTGGTTGAGCAACTTTTTCGAGCTAATGCCAGTTTAGTTCTAACATCGAAACGCTTCCCAAAAATAGGCAAAGATTGGTAGTACATGATGGTTATTTACTCATTTCTCAATGTGTTTTCCTTTTTCTAAAAAGTCAATAAAACATGATGTTTCAAAAACCGCGAGAACTTTCCCTACAACCTATATAGAATTGGTTGGTTTATATGTCGAATTTATGTGCTGCGTAGAATTTGAAAAGGCCGAGTTGGTAGTCGTTCTATTCTGCACCGAACGCTAATTTTAAAAGTATTCAGATAAAAGCAAAGGTAGCTGCTATGTTGGAAAAGAAAAAGCTTCTCGGTGATGGTCAAGCAGATCAAGGGAAGTTCGTGCTCAAAACAGCCAAAGGTAAGTGGTTCCCAACATTTTTTGTGCTCCTTTTTTTTTACTCCTTAGATTCATTTTTTGCGAGTCTGACGTTCTCCCCCATTTTTCTCCTGCACTACATTTTCATGCTGAAGTGATGTTTGCAGCTCGTTTCTTTTAGGAACCCGGGACTATGGCCCAAAATCAATGGCTGTGCGAGAATCTGTTCTTAAAATTGTCACCGACGCGTTCAAGAGACACGGCGCAGAGACAATTGATACCCCAGTGTTTGAGCTGAGAGATGTGGGTTCATATTTAAATTTATCCTCCCTTCCCAAAAATGTTCAGCGGTGTTTTCCTTTCTGATGTTTGCTAATTTTTGTAGGTTCTAATGGGAAAGTACGGTGAGGAAGGCGGTAAACTCGTTTACGATTTGCAAGATCAGGGAGGCGAACTTTTGTCACTTCGATATGATTTGACGGTGAGCATATTTTCGTTATTTCTAGCTGTTTTTTTTTTTGAAATTTTCGGCCACGTTTCTTCTATTTCAACCAAATACATTTGGATGTCAAGTATTGTAATGTTCTTAACTATTGGCTTATTTCTATTCTAGAGTTGCTGATTCAGGTTCCATTTGCTCGTTACTTGGCTATGAATAAAATATCGAACATCAAAAGGTATCACATAGCGAAAGTCTACCGAAGAGATCAGCCAGTGATGACTAGAGGACGCTACAGAGAGTTTTATCAATGTGTAAGTAATTTTGCCGTAGCTCTATGCTTTTACATCGCTTCATGATTTCTTTTCAAGGATTTTGATATCGCTGGCCAATATGATTTGATGATTCCTGAAGCAGAGTGTTTGAAAATAGTGGATGAAGTGCTCTCTAAGCTTGAGATTGGCGAATTCTATGTTAAAGTTCGTTTCCTTTTATCGCATTCTTGCGAACTTTGGGAGAAGTCAGTGCAATAAATTCTAGCTGAACCACCGCTATATCCTCGAAGGCATGTTTGCTGCATGTGGAGCTGGCTCAGATCAGTTCAAGACGGTTTGCTCCTCTATAGACAAGTTGGACAAGCAACCATGGAATGAGGTGGGTTTAGAGACTGCGTTATGGATCCGTTTAGCTTTTCCTTTGTGTAATTTATGGTTTTAGACTTACTAAGCGTCCAATTATTCACATTTTCTTCAGCGAGTATCTATTCCGAGTATTCTTAGTATTTTCTTTTCTAATTTCTCAGAAGTCCTTGTTGGCTGCTACACCGATTCATTGATCATGCCTAGTCGTGGTATGATTATATTATTTTTAGGTAGAAGAAGAGCTTATCAAAGAAAAGGGCTTGTCAAAGGACAACACAGAAAAATTAGGACGATTTGTTCGGTTGAGAGGTGAGTTTTCGAACTCGCTAACGCTTTGTTGCTCTGCAGTCTCATCTATCTGTTTTTAGAGTTCAATCCTTCCATGGGCAATGTTGAACTATTGGACAAACTGATGGAGTTTGAAGAGTTGGCGAGAAATGAGCGGTTTAAGAAAGGCATTGAAGAATTAAAGGTGAGCTCAGTCTCTTTCCTCTCCTAGAAAACTTCAAATTTTTTTCTGAAGTGACCTAACGGAAGTTTAGGTTCTTGTGAACTACTGCACACTCTTTGGCGTTCGCTCCATCCGATTTGATCCTTCTTTAGCGAGGGGTCTAGACTACTATACGGGTGCTATTTACGAGGCTGTTGTTCCGAGTATGTGGAATTGTTCCCTCCCTTTCTTTCTTTTTCAATTTTGCTGGTTTAACATACGCTATTTACTGAAAAATAGCAAGCGAAGGAATGCAGATATCCTTTTTTCTCGTATTCCAGAAGCATTGGAAGGTGTCAACCTTGAGGCGAATGGTGAGGAACAGAAAGGTTTACCTGTGGGAGTAGGATCGGTTGCTGCAGGAGGAAGGTGTGTTGAAATAGTTTTCCATTGATTATTAGCTCGTTTGATTACTAGCTGTTCATCTGTAGTTCAACTTTTTTTTGCATTTTGCGTTTGTATCTCAAGTTCATATTGGTTTTAGGTATGATGAGCTGGTTGGAAATTTCATAGGACCCACAGGGCCTAAGGGAAAGGAAAAGCGACAGGATGTTCCTTGTGTAGGAGTTTCTTTTGGTATTGAGCGATTGTTTGCCATAATGGAGGCTAAAATGCAGGTATGTACGGTATTTTTCTCTAATCTTTCTTTCCGGATAAAGGATGCTAGTCGATTTTTGCTCATTTGAATTTGAGTTTAATTTTAAAGATTGAACAAATGCAAGTGCGCACCACCGAAACTCAAGTTTTCATCGCTTCTGCGCAAAAGAACCTCTTACAAGAGCGGATGAAGCTTTGTGGCCAACTTTGGGATGAAGGGTTTAAGGTGAGGATTGTTATTTTACGGAGGCATCTACATTTTTTCTCCAAGAATCTACCTCCATTTTCTATCTTTTCTAGGTGGAAATGGCTTACAAAGCGAATCCGAAGTTGTTAACTCAATTGCAATACTGTGAAGATCGGCTCATTCCATTGGTACTGATTGTTGGTGAACGTGAATTGCAGGAAGGAGTAGTTAAACTGCGAAACGTGAAAACAAGAGAAGAACAAGTAAGTTTTTTTTTCAAATTTCTGTGTTATTTGGTGGGGTTTTTATTCCAACGATCTTCCGTTATTCCACTTATACGTGATTAAGGATTTTTGGGCCAGTTTTCCATACATATGGTTTGTAAATTTCAGGACGTGCCACTCACTGAATTGGTATCCACTATTCGATCTGTTCTTGCCTTGATTTAGAAAATGCGGTGCAGAGAATTCCATCAGATCTGATTAGTTCTAAGCTTTCCTAGTCATGATAACACTTTATCTACTTTCGTTCATCTCTCCATATTGAACTATGAAAATCCGGTTTTTCGCAGGTGTCTCTCTATCAGTTTTCTTTCCACTTTTAATATTGTTATTGTTAAGCAGTTTGGGTTCCACGGCTGGAGGTGTTCCTATTTATTGCGGTTCCATTCTGAATAGGTTTTATCTGTTGATGCTTCACTGGCGAGTTGTTATTGTTTTTGGTCTATGAAATGAAGTTTTGGCACCACTCTGGTTGTTCTATGTTAATGTGAATGGTTATTGTACCCATTTTACTTTGGTAGATTTATATTCGTTGTTTATGGGATTTGTTCATGCTTTCAGAGAACACTTGGTCTTTGTAGGGCAACATGTCGATGTCAAAATCGTCATACACGCAATATAATCGGAAGAACTGGGAGGATGCAGATTTTCCAATTCTTTGCCAAACATGTCTTGGCAGTAATCCATACTTGAGGATGGTGGGTTATGTTCCTTCTTCTATTCCCTAAAAATTTCAGGACATGCTCGATCCTATAGCTATGGGTCGAAGAATTGAGGTTCAAATGAGTTTTCACTTCTTCCATGTATTTTTTTCTCTCTCATCTGAATTGCTAGTAGGTTTTGGCTGATGGTTTACTACCCGAGAACCATGGGTAAATTTATTGAGTCACGAGAAAGCTTCTGCAGGTCCTTTAAGTGTAACTGCTAATTTCACTGCCTTCGATCCGTTATTTTTTACATTTCAGTGAAGTAATCCTACTTTTTTGTTTCTAGATGAAGGATAAATTTGGCAAGGAGTGCAAAATCTGCGAACGTCCATTCACGAATTTCCGCTGGCAGCCAGGAAAGGGAGCTCGTTACAAGAATACTGAACTGTGTCAGACATGTGCGAAAGTCAAAAATGTTTGCCAGACATGCATGTTCGACTTAGAATACGGTTAGTGCTGTGCTCATATGAGTGATAACCTCCGTTTCGTTGCGTATATTTGGCACGAAGCTTCACTACTCAAAGCTAAGAAGGCGTATTTGCAGGTCTTCCCGTGCAAGTTCGTGATGCTGCTCTCCAGATCGCTGATAATATACCACGTCAAGGAGCTAACAGAGATTTTTACTTGCAGAATGTGGAAAGGTGATCTCCTATTGCTTTTTCTGCTTTTAAAGCCTGTGTTTCATGGGGATTTTTTTTCAGAGCTCTTGCCAATACTGATGGAACAACACCTGTCGGAGCTTTAGCCAATATCGGTGAATCTTCTGGCACAGAAATGTTGAAACGTTTAGCTCGCACTGCTCCATATTACAAGCGGAATGCTCCACATATTTGTTCGTTCTACGTGAAGGGGGAATGTAAAAGAGGAGAAGAGTGTCCATATCGGTATGTTATCTATTTAGGAACTGTCATTTTTCAAAGGCTGACACGTATTCTATGAAAATTAACAAAATTCAGTCACGAAAAGCCATCAGACCCAGATGATCCGTTGTCTACACAGAATATCAGGGATAGATACTACGGAAGCAATGATCCAGTCGCAGAGAAGATATTGAACAGGGCGAAGGTGGGTCATATCCATTTTCTCTGCAAATTTTTAAATTTATTTCACTACCAAATAGTTGCTAATCGTTACAAACGTTTTATTTTCCTATAAACTTATTCGATTTTTATTATGGGGTCTATCTTTTACCAGTTTTGAAATCCAAGTCTACTGAGATGGTTAACATGGAATTTTGGTGTCAGCTTTTGCGAGAACAAATTTGCATGCTGCCGTTGAGTAATAATTTGTTCTCCGTGTCCAGTACGTTTCGAATTTAGGCGATGCCTGCTCTGGAACCACCAGCAGATACTACCATCACGACTTTGTACGTTGGAAATCTTGGACCAGCTGGACAGATTACACAGAAAGACTTGAAGTATGTTTCATCATACTCATCACTTCAGCTTTCTGTATTCATTTCATTTTCAGCGATTACTTCTACCAGTTTGGAGATATCCGCAGTTTGCGGCTGTTAGATGCCAAGTCATGTGCATTCATACAGTTTACCACAAGGGAAGCATGTGAAATGGCTGCTGAGAGGTCATTCAACAAGTTGTTCTTAAAGGTTAGCTTTATATTTTAGTTCCTCGATGGTAAAACATGTGGTTGGTCAAATATTTTATGAGTGGTAGCTGTTTTTCTCTGGAATATACCTCCCCGTATCCATAGTTCATTTTATGCTCATCTACATAGTACCTGGTCTTTACAGGGCCGTCGCCTTGTGATTCGTTGGGGACAACCGCAAGCACAGAAATCCGCCGAGGAGCGTCCTATCAATCCAGTACCATCGCTTCCAAACCGTAAGTTTTACTTTGTTCTATCGTTTTCCCAATTGTTCAGAAGTTTTGCCGTCCCATGAGTCAACGCTAATGCATGACTGACTTTTAGTGAAGACAAAAAAGAATTTGAAGTCATCCTTCCATGTCCCTATCCTTCATTTTACTAGGTCCTCTCTTATCCTTAGATTCTGCAGCAGAGTTGTCGTATTTTTATTCCTTGCTAAAGCCAGGTTTTACCCATCAGCTTTTACCCATAAATGAATTACATGACGGTCGCCCGTCGCTTGCAAACATTAATCTCGAAGCTACTTTTCGTATATCCTCTTTCAGCCTGCCCTGTTCCGGACGATTTGGCCCCATCCAGTTCGAAGCGTCAGCGTTTGGATCCACTGAACATACCCCTTCCACCTGTACCACCCACATTTGCTGCACCAACGAAGCTCATTGTGCCACCGACTCGACCTCCTACAAGTTAGTTTCCAGCCTGTCCATTTTATTTTCTCTTAGTTTGTTTTTTGCTGCTTTTTCTCTTTGGTATATGCATTTTTCTATGCCACCTTCTTGACAGGCACATCATTGCCAACGGCGGCTGCCAGTGGCGACGAAGCAAGTGGTTCCGGTCGTGCTGGTGGTATTTATTATCCAAGTCAAGATCCGCAAAGGCTTGGCGCTAAGGGAGACGTCATCGACGACTAGTACAAGCAGATTCCTGATTAATTTATAAAGTAATGTCAATGCATACAAAGTTTTACTCCTTGCAGTCTAAAGAAAAGCTGTCTCATCTTCTAACACCTCCTTTTTGTTCGTTGTTGTTGGTTCTCTTATATCTGAAATATCGTGTCCCTGCAGCAATGGGCTTTTGTACAGATACGTGAATAAACTTGTTGGAATGGTCATTAGTGAT
The DNA here is from genome assembly GCA_000688135.1 of Ancylostoma ceylanicum. Classification (NCBI taxonomy): domain Eukaryota; kingdom Metazoa; phylum Nematoda; class Chromadorea; order Rhabditida; family Ancylostomatidae; genus Ancylostoma; species Ancylostoma ceylanicum. The sequence continues at coordinate 86,112 of JARK01001417.1, forward strand.
TTGTTTCTGTTTAAATGGAAGATAGTCCGAAATACATTGATTTCTGCTATTCCTATCGATCTGGTCGGTTTTCATTATTGTCCTCATGTGCTTACGCTCTAGTCAGAAAAGCAGAGAGGTTAGCTTTTGTCCGATCCTCACTAAGAAAGGCTAACTCACGTTTGCTGATATTCCATGACTGCAATAGTGCTATGTTATTACCTTTTTGCTTAAAAGTAATGAAATGGATATTTGAAGAAATTCAAAGAAGAATATGAGCTAGAGGCCAGTGGTGATCGTTCCAGAGAAGAAGACACCGTAAGTCATATGACATAGAAACGAGGTACTGCCAATTCGGATTGTTGTGTTTCACCCTGAAATTATCAGCGGCTGAAACGGAGTGGGGACAAACATGTTGATAGTGCTCACCCCAAAAATTTAATGACCTTTGAGTGCATTACAAGCCACATCACTCAGAACCGGTTCCTGTAGTTTTTATTAATTTAATTCCGAGAAGGAAAGGCATACATGAGGACGAGATATGCCCAGAGCGCGTCACGTCAAAACGAATAAAATGAACTACGAATGGGAGTGAGAACAGTAGTGGGGAAGGTGCTTATCGAACACCGACATTACATATACACACAGTAAAGTTAAAGTAATTGTCGAATGGTGAGCCCGAAAAGAGGAGCGGGATCTATGCGAAGAGTGTGACAAGTGCACTTTACTTTTAAGTTAATGTATTTCAAGGCGTCATGATCTCTCTGGTTAGGCCGTTCTCGAATAATCTAAATCATGGAGTTTTTAAGACTTTCTTGACATCGACTATAACCTGTTTAAAACGCGACAAAATTTGAGTATTTGTGTATATTGTCGCTCTTTCTCCTACTCTGTCTAGTAACTGCACGCTTCCCTGCGCTCTGCTGCTCTCTGATCTCTCTCCCGCTATCGTCCGTTGTGAAAAACAACTGCAGTTGTGGATCAATATTTGCCAACTTTTGTGTGATGGCGTTAGGTTTCGAATTTTTTCCTCATGTTTTGCTGCTGTTTGCAATTGGTTTCCTCTTTTTCCTTCCACTATGGTTTATCCTCTGTTTACCCTGTTAAATAGAGATATGAGGGGGCAGGATACAACAGAATTGCCATATTTGTGAAAATATGACTTAATCAGTCGTTGCTTCTGGGTAAAATTCTCCCTAAGCCACTTTCTGAAGATTGTGGCCAGCTCATTCACACAAGCTTCCACTGTATTTCGTACTCTACAGTCACAGTATTCATGGTTGCATTCATTCATTACTAATGAATTCATAACAACAGTCCCAGAACAACAGCAGCGATGTCATTGCTCGATAGAACGTGAGCAGTACGAAGGCCAGATGGAGAACGAGGTTTACAGGAGATGAATACCGACCGAACATCCCACATCCCATTTACTTCTTTTGGGCTTTTATCTTGCGCTTCAGACGACGCGTACGCTTCTTACGCCACTTTTCCCTCATTCTGATGACGTACCTCGCGACGGTAGGGTTGCGAAATACCTCAAACTTGGGTAATCAAGCCTGTTTTTTTTTGCTGTGTTTTTCCGTTCAAGTGAAATTTCTTGAAGAGATTTTGTCTTCTCATGAAATGAGTCTCGAGGAAATATTGGTGTTCTTACCATGTTCCGTTTAGATGGCGTATCCGGCTTCCGTCTTTATTACGGGGACAGATAGAGGCATTGGTCTTGGGCTGGTTCGAGAATTTCTTAAAGTATCAGCTGTGAAACATGTCATTGCTGGAGCACTGAATCCGGACACGGCTGAGGTCGTTTAGTTCAGTATTCTTTTGTTTGTGCGGAAAAGTTAAACGTTATTTGAAGATGCAACGTTGAAACTTGAAAAATTACATTACTACAGTGAGAGTCGATGGCGGTGGCCTTTCCGCGGCCTCGAAAAGCACGCGGCGCGGCCGCGCCGCTCGAGCAGGAATTCTCTCCGAGGCAACAAACTGTGGGGTTTTCTTCATAGTTAGTTACTTTTCTTATTGATTAAGATGAAATGTCATGAACAACTATCAAGAAAGCCCAGATTCGCCACTGCGGCGATCCCACCTTGGGCGGAGCGGTCGCGACGCATACTTTTCGGGGCCGCGAAAAGGCCAGCGGTATCGATGCCCACTGTAGTTATTTTCTGTTAGGGTGGGTACAAATAGGATATTTAAGGATCTTAATGGAATCACGGACAGTCGGCTGAAAATTGTCAAAATTGACGTTTCCTGTGATCAGTCGATCAAGGATGCTTTTGCACAGGTGTGGTTCTGTTTTTCCTAGTCAATTGGCTTTTTTGGGTAAATTATGCATAAATTACGGGAAAATTTCGGGTGTGTACCATCGTGTGGGAAAGAGGGGCGTACACAGGCGACTCTGATTGGTTCATTGAGGCCGCTCGCCACGCCCACCATTTTGGACTCGTACGGCGCTAAGCACAAATACACCATCTACTACGTATTGACGCCGTTCGAGTTGGGAAATGGGCGTGACGGGAGGCGCGAATGCGCCAATCAGAGTCGCCTGGGTACGCCCCTCTTTCCCTCACGATGATACACATCCGAAAATTGTGCTGGAAACACAAGAAGGAGCGATTTTTTTTCGAAATCATTTCCATGAATATTTAGGTAGAAAAAATCGTAGGCGATAGTGGATTGAATCTGCTGCTGAATAATGCTGGCATTTTTCCTTCATACTTCACAAACGGAGAAATTAATCGAGAAACGCTGATGAAATGCATGAATGTGAACGCATTCGGTCCAGCTATTGTATCCCAGGTCCGTCGGTTCTGGATTTTTACTCGTCATCTCTGTTTACCCTGTTTACATGGGTATACTGTTATTGCAGACGTTTTTACCTCTTCTGAAGAAGGCATCCGCTCATCAGTCCGGTGACCACTGGGGAGTTGATCGAGCCGCTATTGTGAATATCTCGAGCTTTTGGGCTTCTGTTAGTCAAAATCAGGATGGGTCTGGTAAACTTGGCTCACTCGCCTATAAAATGAGTAAGGTATGGTGATTACCCATGAGAAGTTGGTTCCATGTGGCTAATGTGCAGATTTTCTAGTCAGCTTTGAACCAGCTTGGTAAAACAATGTCTACTGACCTGGCAAATGACAAGATCCTTGTTGCTCAATTCTGTCCAGGATGGGTGAAGACAGATATGGGTAACCTTGGAGGAATAATAGCTGCTATCACAGTGAGTTATTCTCTGTGGTTTTTCTTATCTCGAACTCGAGAAATAAGGGGCCGCGTGCATCATTGAGTTTACCCAGGGTAACAATCTTAGCATTAGCAAATTTGCCGAAATTGCGAAACCCAAATTTGTGGGCGTCAACGCATATACCCTGGGTAATGTCAAAGTTGCACTCGAACCCAAAAGTCTAAAACCTTTTTTGCGTAAGATTCTGCTTTGAAATTCAGTTGTTGGAATTTTTGCGTTTTCAGGTTGAGGAGTCAACCTCAGCACTGGTTAGCTCGATATCGAAGCTCCAGAAAAAACATAGTGGCGGATATTTTGATCGTTTTCTCAAGGAGATGGATTATTGATCAATAGTTTTTTCCGGAAGGATTTCATCTTGCCGCATATTCATATTCCAACATTTTTTACCGGTGGTTTGGTCGTTTGTTTTATTAAATCTTTAGTCACATTCACATCTAATAAACGCATTTGGATTCGATCTTCATGCAAAGGGGATGCAGCTCTTGCCTGTGGAAAGCATATAAAATAAAGGAAATATGTGAAATTTGTTAGTTACTCACTAAATTTGTAGATAAGAAAGGCAAATATACGTGCTAGCCGCTTGCTACAACAATGTGGGACTCTGAATGTGGGACGCTGACAGAGATCTCCTTCATGGATATATCATGATGATTCAGACTGCGTAGATCATTCGTTTTTCTCGCATGGGAACCTCCTGTCTTTTTCATGGACCTCCATTTTATATCGTTATTGATTTCATTGGTTTTTAAATATCTCTCAAGTACACACAGTTGCAGCAGTAGAGTCTGAAAATTCTCGCGGGATTCGTGTTATTCGCTTGAGCCGAGACATTTTTACATAGCTTCTCTGAGAATAAGTAATAAGTAATAAGTAAAAAAAAGGAAAGCACCTCCAGAGTCAGAGTAACCTTTTGCGTGGATAAGCAGAATGATTGGTTTGTGAGTGGATTGTGCGAATTGCTAAGACATGCAGGCGTAGCTCAGTGGATAGAGCGGTTGATCGTCTGTCTGGTGATCAGGGGTTCGGATCCCGTCCGGTTTGCCGCTATTGCAAATACTATGCTGCCTAGTCCAGGAAGGCTCCTGGCAACGTTTTGCATTTTTCAGAATTCAGAGAATTTTTAGATTCTACGCCTGCGACTGTACAGTAACATCTCGTCGCATAAAGTCTTGTACATGCGATAAAATTCGTTGAGATTGTTCCCTGGTAACTTGTTCTTTGGCTGTTAATTTATCTTCGTGGAGAAAGTAACCAGAAGTACTCTTGAATTCATCGATTTTTGTGAGATTGTTTGAGACATTGATAATAGCTGTTATTCTCACTTGTTCACACTGAAGGTCGTGGCGTCACTGTGTGTCACATCCTGAGATATTTGTGCTATTGGTAGCCGAGTGGCTGATTTCGTATTCTACAACATTCCTGCCAGTCCTCCTAGATCCTCATATAATTTGAAGAACACTGAACTGGTTAGTATTATTAGTGGAGGCTGGAGATAAATAAGAACGGGATACCAATGACAAACGCGATCCATCTTACAATTAGTTCGTATGAACTTTAATAGCCTAGAAAATTCGACCTACAAGGGATTGTGGGCTTCTCACTGGCGTTTTATTCATGCGGAATACAAATGCCATGTTCTACTTGTTGTCATGATCGATCGTTTCATTTAATCACATTCCGTTCTCGCTCTCTGTGGTGTAGCGCATGGGAGCGATTCTGAGACAGTGAAGCTTTCTATTATATCATTATTCTCTTGTTTTCTTATTATTCTTTTATTATTCCTCCTATCGTCTCCATGTGCTCCATTCTTTTCAAGTTTCGTGCTTCTTTTTATTTCTACGGTTCTCACAAACGAAAATCATGTTGGATCTGCTCAGTTGTGATGAACCTATGACTCTAGAGGTTTATTTTGAACTGTAGGAAATAGTCTTTCAGCACAGGACTCTTTCCCAAGACTTTTATCCATCTAATCTAGGATTTAGTCAGACATAGTTGTGGGTTGTATTTCATGGTCACTTCATGCATGTACATATGGATCTAATCAGCTTTATCTGTTCATACACACTGCTGTACTACTTTACTTGTATTAAGTACTATTGCTATTACTCACTATTAATTATGCTGTACTACTCATACTATTACCATTACTACTGTACTACTCCTGCTATACTATTTGTAGAAAGCATTTCACCCACTTCCCCTTCACAGTAAAACCATTGAGCCGCCTAAGGGTCTACCCAAAGGGTTACAGACCCTGAGCCCCTATCGCCCACTCATCTCGTTGATCATTACTTGTTTCGAGTCGAAGCTTATTGCTGAATGAAGCCCGTTCTCCATTTTTCTTCCTAACTACCTTTCCAGATGGTATACCCGGCTTCCGTCTTCATCACGGGAGCTAACAGAGGCATTGGTCTTGGTCTAGTGCGAGAATTTCTCAAAGTGTCATCAGTGAAGAATGTTATCGCTGGAGCAAGGAATCCGGACAGTGCTAAGGTTGGTACCTATTACCTATGTAGCAACAACATTGTGGGAAAATTTCGCGTTTCAAAGAGGATAAAGGTAATAGACGTATTAGTTTTTCATTAGGAGATTGAGTTAGTGGATTTTTTGTTGCACGAAAATTGTAGAGCTGAGCTGCAAATAATTGAAATAATCAAAACTGGCTTGATTAATCTGTTTTTTTTTCGCACGTGAAAGCAGCCCTCGTCAAAATTTCCGACTTCCAGGTAAACTGCTTGAGACATTGCCGTGGATTATAATTATGAATAGGAACAAAGATTGATGACGTACCCGTGGAGATAATCCACTTGCAAGAGCGATTCCAGCGACCTTATCTTTGCTCGCACACTTACGATGCACCAGTTTACGTAGATTCGATCACACCTAGCCAAGCCGGCACCGTATGTCTTTCTGCTTTTTTGGAAGGACCCGAAAACGTCCAGTAGGAGCAATTCGTTTGCACTAAGCCCTCCGAACGCGTCCCTCCTACGGTGAAACCAAAGTTTACCCACTACTTGCCCACCGTTACCACACCTATCCCTCTTTCCTCTTTTACCCCCTTTTTCAGCACCAGTCACCCATTAATTCCCTACGGTTACTGACAGCAATTGCTCTAATGCAGGGAACACATCACACTGATTTTTTTCACATTTCCTGCACATTTCGCGCAATTTCAGCTTGAGCAATGAGCTCAGCGTCCCACAAAGCTCGAAATACCGCAGAATATCGAACACGGAAAGTTCCACGAATTTTTGTTTTCAAATTCTTGAAAAACGGAAAGGAAACGGCTAACGAGGATAATACATATGAAGCTTTATTTTTAAGACAGATGGCTGCTGGCATGGCATAAGCGGATTAGAATAACGAGGAATACAGAATGAGGCTTGAGCGTTATACTTGAAACGGGCGGTGCAACCTAGCTCAGCGATTGGCCAGTTGCCTAAATTGACTAATCGTGGGGCTCCTTTGCGCCGTATTTTGCAGGTATAACGCTCCTCATCCATACAAATCTGTTGAACGACCAACGAATAAGGAGACGCAAGGTACATACCACTAATAAAATAAAGAAAATGAGCAAAAAAATGGGAGTGGCCAATGCGAGGTCATTGGCTATTCTGGATCGAGTCCTCTTTTCTCGAGATCGTACCTCCTCGCACTCCGGCTGGACGATAAATCTCGTATTCGCGCACAGAAATCTTGCGGGAAGCGCAAAAGCTGCTGGTGAAGGTACAACTGGCTAGTAGCATCTAGAAGCTGTAAGCATGGAGCTGACTTTTAGTGTTTTATTCTACTGCTACGGAAATCCCAGCTTTTCCAGGACTAAAATGCAGGAGCGTTCTGCTTCTGGCATAAGACGGTTGCGTGGTCATTCCCACCGCATTTCGCACAAAATTCAGTGTCGAAGCAAGCTGAGAGGTGATGCTTTCGGACACATTTTGGACAAAGATTACGCTTCACTAGGAGTATAGCTGCTCTATAGCTAAATGGTAGGGGTGTACGACATAAGTGAGTGTAGTGGGGCCCTCTGCACAGGCTACAAGAGTGGTGAACTCGCTTACTGGTCTTTGTGTTGTTAGGTACTATTGCTACTGGTTTCGGAGGTGGCGCGGCTACGGAATTCATCGAACAGCCAGAGCTTATTGTAGGAGTTGGGGTTCTTGAGGTGGCGTCCGACGACGAGCTGGAGCGGTGACGTTTGCGACGTGCGAAACGAGTTGATGCTGGTGGAGGTTGATCCATTGGATCGAAATCGTGGAATTGGTTTTCCTGGAAGTGAAATTGATGAAGCAGGGCACAATTTGGTGAAAAAAGACGGAAATTGCGCTGCATGTGAGGAAAAAGAGGAGGAGGAGGAGGAAGGAGAAAGAATGTGAGGAGAAAAAAAGGAAAACCATGAACGCATTACGTATCTCTGTGCTATAGAGGATAAATAATTATAATTGTAATTGTGATGTGAGGAGAAATTGGCAGGTGTGGGGTGTTATGCTCGGAGAGGTAGGCGTGGCCAAGCTCCACGCTCAGTTCATGCCACTGGCCAATCGCAGAGCTCGGCCCGCCACCCTTCCCTAGTATAACGCGCCACATCCGAGATTGATTTATTAACACAATGCGGACCTGGCACATTTTTGCATGAGTGGACAATTTTCAATTGTAAGCGCATTTCTGGTGCAATAAACAAATGAATAAGTAAATAAATAAATAAATAAATAAATAAATAAATGCTTGAGCTATAATGGGGGCAATCTCACTGGTTGTTTTCTAAATTTAATAATGTAATCTCGGGAGAAGGCCATTGGGGATGTAGCGCATTATCTGGAGAGGTGGGCCAGGTCGAATTGTGCGATTGGCTAGTGGCATGACCAATCACGGCGCTTGCCCACGCCCACTTTAACGCCGCACTTCCACCATAGAAAAAAAGGCGAATTTTCAATGTATCATAACCTTATGTGCCATATCCATCAGGTATGGGTCTGCCTGAAGAAGGCGGCACGATGAGACTCTGTGATTGGTCAATTCACCCAATTGGTCAATCAAAGAGCTCCATTGCGCCGCCTTTTTTCAGGGCTTGGATGCATCATTGAGAATATCCAGAGTAAACATGTTCATGTCTGTGTAAACAGCGAGCTTGAACGGTGTTACCACATTTACCCTGGGTAATCTCTATGATGCATGCGACACCAGGTCTGAGATTTATGAACGCTTAACCGAGTAAAACTAGGTTACCTAACCAATTCATATGTCCTGGGTCTCCTAATGTTACCTACTCTAACAGCAAACCAATCCCGCTGACTACCGTTGGTTTGAATTGTTAACCTTTCATGAATCCCAGCCCAGGTATAACGAACCACACCCATGCCCATCACATGGCCATATAGGGATGAAAAGTCGTGAGGCACCATGCGCATCACATGGTTCGCAGTGGGTAAAGGATATGAAGAAAGGACAAAGGTAATGAAGGTAGTATCCAAGGAGGAATTTTTTAAAAAATAGAGGTAAAATTTAGAGCATGACATGAACAGAAAAGGAAATAGTGAGTGCCGGAGCCTCTGCTATTCGATTCTGCCCTTCTTTGTTTACTGTAGCCTTCTTTTATATTCCCACAAAACGATAAATCTTCTGTTCGCAAGGATAAATCTTGCCAGTGCGCGTGAGGGCTACCGCTTAAAGTACAACAGCCTTGTTTGCGTCCAAAAGCTGCAAAATCTGGAGCTGCTAGCTGCAAAATTCAACCCATTGGCGACCGTGTGACTCACCGATGTGGCTACAAAGGCTTACTGGTCACAGCGAATTTCTTAGATGGTAATTGAATAGTGTTTTTGAGCCATTTTGATTATAGAAACCACGTTAGAATTCTTCAAGTGAATTTTGGGTCAGTAAGGCTCGTTAGGTGGACAATTTTATTCTTCAGCCCGACTTTTTGACTTAATGGTCGTCTTCGAATATCTAGAAGTGGCTCAAAAATAGTTGGCACAAGAATAAGGGTGTGTATCATCGTGAGGAAAAATGTGGCGTTACTAAAAAAACCGTGATTGGTAATTTGACTGAATGCGCCAATCACAGCAGCCTGGTAACGCCCCTTTTTCCCTCACAATGATAAACACCCCAAAAATAACTTGAAGGATTGCAACAAAATGCCAAGGGTTAAAATGGAAGGAACATGGGTTTTGAAGGAACATGCCGTATTAGAATTTTCATAAAAGTTTTGAGCAGAAAAAGGAGCCAGAACTTGAGGAAATACGGGAAAGCGCAAAAAGGGGCGTGGTCAATGGGTAAAAAAACGAAAGAAATCCTGACGATTGACTGCTATAGAGACAAATACACACTATTCCAGGATCTGAAAGCTCTCAACGACAAACGGCTGAAAGTTGTGAAAATTGACGTTGAATGCGACAAATCAATCAAGGATGCTTATGCCCAGGTGTGGTTCCTATTTCAGGTTAAAATTTCCTGGTTAAGAAGCAGCATATGAGGAAGAGTACATAGTTACTAATAGAAGTTTTAGAAGTATTTAGGCCCAAGAACTCGTTGGCGATAGCGGCTTAAACCTACTAATGAATAACGCTGGTGTTTTGACGCCATATTTTACCAAGGGGGAGATTAACCGAGCGACACTGATGAAGAGCATGAATGTGAACGCGCTGGGACCAGCTATTCTTTCACAGGTTCGTTGCTTCTGGAGCTGTATGCATCATTGAGATTAACCAGGGTTAACCTGCTGAATCCACGCGAATTTACCCATCGTTAACATTGGCGTTAGCACGTTTACCCTGGGTAATTTCAGTGGCGCGTCCAGTCCTCTGGGGTTTTACGCATCATCTGCTGTGATCTGCCGTATTTACTACTGCATGTTATTACAGACATTTCTACCCCTTCTGAAGAAAGCATCCGCCCATAAGACCGGAGATCACTGGGGATGTGATCGAGCCGCTATTGTGAACACCTCGAGCTTCTGGGGTTCCATCAGACGGAATGAGGATGGATGTGGTCATATTGGCACAATTGCATATAAAATGAGCAAGGTGGGCAGGGAACTATAGTGGGCGTCGATGGCGATGGCCCTTCAGCGTCCTCGAAAAGCACGCGACGCGACCGCGCCGCTCGAGCAGCAATCCTCTTCAGGACGACAAACTATGTGGTTTTCTTGATAGTTAGTAAATTTTCTTATTAGTTAACATCAAATGTGATGGGCAACTACCAAGAAAACCCAGATTCGCTACTGCAGCGACGATTCTATCGTGAGCGGCGCAGTCGCGTCGCGTACTTTTCGAGGCCGTGGATGGGCCAGCGCCATCGACACCCACCGCATGAGAAATCAGCCGTTATTTGTCTTGTGGAAGTCCCCAGGGCGGCAGGGTAGTGTGTTGATCGACGAATACTATATTCGATACATTCGATATTCGAATATTCGATTTCGAATAAGCCAACAAATTGAAATGTTCAGGAAAGGGGGAGGCCTCCATCCTTGGGTGAAAGAAAATATGGGCTGTGCAGCTTTCTGTTTCTGGGAAATTTGACTTCTCAGATGAATCTCTGAATTTTGGCCAAACTAATTAGATTTTTAAATTTTTTTAAACTTCAGATTATTCATTGGATTGATTTATTTTTTTGTTTCTTTACTTTTTTATATTTTGGATTTGTTCGATTTTTGTTCGATCAATACTCTACGCGGCCGGGGGGGGGGGCCCCCTTGGGTAATTTTGACGACCACCGCTGCTATTTGAGCACCTTGTAGCTAGGTCACAATAAAATCCTGACTTTTCCAGACAGCTATAAACCAGATGGGCAAGACAATGGCCGTCGACTTGGCGAAAGACAAGATCCTTGTGGTTCAATTCTGTCCAGGTTGGGTGCAGACTGAAATGGGTAACATAGGAGGACAAAAGGCTGCTATTACAGTGAGTGGTTTTCCAGTAATATCCTTTTTTTGAAAAGATGTTGAGGGTCTTTTATGTGCGTCCCAGAAATTCCAAACTTCGTTAATTCGTTACCTTACTTAGGTCGTTACCGCGTTAATGCGTTAAATCATTTGGATAATAATGCGCAGCTCTGCCCCTAATCGTGTTCGCAAATTGTCCAATTTGAAATTTTGTCCAATATTCACTAGTTATTCTATTCAGTAGCAATCATCTGTTTTTAGGTTGAAGAATCGGCTTCAGCGTTGGTTAACTCGATATCGAAGCTGGAGATGAAACACAATGGAGGATTTTTTGATCGTAATCTTCGAGTGATTCCTTTCTAACTACCTCATTCTAAGATGATTTTTATACGTTTTTCATACATGGGTTATTTTTCAACACTGATGATTTGTGGTTTGGACGACGTTTTTTAATCAAGGATTTGGTGCCACTCGATTAAAGTTTCGTACCATACTTACTCACCTCCTAGGAAAGCGCTTTGAGTAGTATAGCGTAGGCAAAAGATGTAGGCTCATGGAAACAACTCTCTCATTGTAAAATGTAGTCTAATGTCCTAATAAGTACTGACATCCTATCTTCTCATCCTTTATCATGGACTATCTGCCTATGTCTTGTTGTTATGTTCGTATGATTATTATAACGTAGCATTTTGTTTGTAAGATTCAGGCCTGAAGAAAGCGTTGACGCCGAAAGCTAATGAATAAAAATTCTCAGTGATTTTTCACTACACATGTCAACAGAAGGATTCCAGAACTGTCAGGAAGATCGCCCACGGTTCTTCCTGTCATTTATCCTCAAACTGAAATCCTCTGAATCTAATCGACAGTTCGCTTGCGCAAAAATTTGAGCCATGCAAAAACATAACGTTCGCAATTGTTCTGGATAGGGTTTGGATGACTATTCGACTTCAGCGATGAAATTACAGGTTCCAGTTTGCCATCCTTAGGATTTTAGCAGACTTCCTCACCATTTCAGCATTCGTAATTCTCTTTATTAGATTACTTTGATGAAGTGCTCATTTTGCAACTGCAGTTCTAGCAGAAATCTTCTACTACAATGAGAGATAGGGTATAGGAATCTCGTTACAATTATAATTCATATCGTAGTTAGACACCTCTTTTGATTTCTATGCTCGATAGTTTAGTGTAAAATCCAACTTGTTATCGCAACAATGCGATTCTTGATGTCGTTCACGGCTATTGCTTCATCATTAGTTCTGTTCTATTGGTATGAACTTCGCCGAAAAGAAGAGCGATTCGTATCCCTGGCGATATTTCATCCTCGCCTCGGCAATCAGGTCTGCTATTCAAGATAGTCTACAGGGTTCACAAGTGAATAAGAAAGCGGTCGAATAGGCCCTACACCTACCCCACGTCCCATAAAAAATTGTTTGTTCAGATGATTCGCTTTGCTTCTGGCTATGGAATCGCTAGACGCCTCAAACGTACACTCTATGTACCCTTATATAACGATATGAAAAGTAAAATAGTTCAACAATTCTGGTTGAGAATCGCAAATGCATTCCCGAAAACTGCTGAAAATTTCCGATTTTTTCCAGTAAGGTCTTGTTGATTATAGCGTGGTATTCGTTTTATGAATCAGTGCCACCTTTTAATACTTTTAGGCCTGGATGCATCATTGAGATTACTCAGGGTAAACATTCCGACGCTCATGTTTTAGATGGATAGGTCTGGGTGTTCTCAACACCTCTATCCTGGGTAATCTTGATGGTGCATGTCAGCTTTGATGAGTTCTGTGGGAGATAATATTCAGTGCCTTATTTTTGTATAATATTTGTAAGGGAAAACAGACGATTGAGCATTGCTTCTGTTTCTCTTTGACCTACCTGCTTTGTAGTCCCAAATGGCAGCGTAATTAAGGGAACAGTAAATGCGACTGTCGTCCCCCTTGCGGTCTTCGACGGAAAGCAAGCGGGATTCACATACGAGGATCCGATTAGGTGACAGTTTCATTGAATAAATTCTATTTTCTAGACTACTTGCGGTGTCATACCTTATTCTTATGTTGAAAATTCTTGGTACCATTGATAAAGGTTTGTGAAAAATAGTCCATTTGAACGTGGCCTTCTACCGGGCGACCCGGATGAATTTTCAGTCCAATAAGGCTAGCCGAGGGTCGGTTTTGTGGATTGTTTGGCGTTGTTTTTGGGCTTCCTTCCAATTAAATTTATAGAGTTTGACTGTGATGAGTGGTTCCTGGTGATTTGGGGAGAAAACACGCCCTCTAAAGAATATTAGAAGCAGCCAGTGAAAAATATACACCGAACGAGCCAGGGGCGTCCACCGGGTAAATTAGGGCAGGGCGAGAATCACCGGGTAAATTCCTTTCTGGTCATTCGGTCTTGTTTTTGAATATGTAGGCTTTGGACTGGATCCTTGTCCAACCACATCCTTCTCTCAAAGAAAATCTTGCAGATACGTGAACCACAGCTCAGAATATCTTTCTCTAAGTCTCGGATTTGGAAGAAACGTGCAGTACATTATGGATTACCTACCTGCAATCCGTGAAATGTTCGCTTTTTCAAATGAAATCGTGGATCAGGGACAGAAGCTGGTGAGGGAATTGGGACTGTAAGTCAATTGACTTCTGTAATCATCCGTAATTACATCCTGAAATTGAGACAAGGTTTATTTTAGGAGCTACGCTTCTGCTATGTGTGTTCATACTCGTAGGACAGATTTTGCCACTTACAGTATCACATCTGAATTCAACGAAACTATTGACGCCGCAGCAGTACTGGCAAGAAGGACTGTGAGGATACTAGAGTATTTCACACCATGATCTGGCCTAGAAAATTATTACAAGACTTCCAGCATCTCAAACAGTTCTTCATTTTCGGAGACGATTTGAGTTTTATGAGGAGAGTGGCTCAGCAGCTTCAGGATCGAGAGAAACGGGTAAAAGTTCCTGATAACTTCCATGCTGTGGCATTGTTTACTCACAGAATTACCCAAAACCCTTATATTAAGTGCAGATGATATGATCTGTTGATCTGATGATCTGTTCAGGATGCCAGGGTGTCGACATTTAGTGAATTCGAGGATTTTTACTTGTCTTCACAAATATGCGGATCGTTCCTTATTTCCGCCGCCGCATCGACCTTCGGATGGTGGCTAGCGTTTTTCAGTACGAATCAGAGCTCGGTATATTATATTGGTAGACAGTTCACAAATGGAGAGGATGTACCAGAAGCAGAGCTGTACTTGTAAGTGGTTTTTTGGATTCCTGAGTCCATTTTGACCCCAAGCTGTTCAAAAAGATAGGCTGAGAAACCTTCTTTACCCAACCGGGGGGGG
>JARK01001417.1:108517-119577 GCA_000688135.1 Ancylostoma ceylanicum
CCCCTCCCGCCCACTTTCTGCGTCCGCCACAGGTACCAGGATATTTTATTCCTGACACTGTGGATCTAGAAAATTTTTCCATTGATTTTCATCGTTTTCATCTTACTATCAATACTTTTTCTCCGAAAATTTGGGTGTAGGACGTCATACCTAGAATGGGCAGCACGCACGGACTCTATGATTGGCTAATTAGGTGGATTGACCATTCGCAGATCTCGGCCGCACCACCCTTCCCGTGTATAATGCTCTACACCCCAAAATTCGGGCTCAATTTTCTGGTCCATTTTTTCCAATGAGGACACGATTTCTCTGCAGCCACCGCTCCCAGGAATTACTGCTCCAGAATGCTGATTCAGTCAAATACCAAGGCATCACTACATTATTTTCTTCACATGTAGCCTTAATCTGCTGAAGGCTTTCAGTGAGATTAAATAACAACACATGAAATGATTACGTTAAGTGCGTTGCCAAACAACGTGACTTATCTACGTGCAGATTCCTCTGGGATACGGTAGCCTGGATGGTTTTTCTCGAGGATTATTCCACAGCTTTTTTCTTCCGCGATCCATATCTGAAAGGGCAGCCAGCGGCTGAAGGTATCAACGCTCATCTAACACTGAAAATGGGTGTGGTCTCGAAAAATCTTTGAATGATTCAGTAGCAAGAGAGTACATACAAGCACGCAATATTCACGTATCCGGCATATTTGAGTCTGATTAATAATGTGTGTGGGGTTTTTTTTTTTTTTTGCAAATTTTGCCTTTCTGACCCTGAAAATTATATAAATTGTTTCAGAAAGATTATAAAAATTATGAAATTGTAAAAATAGGTGAAACATCTGATGATCCTAGTATTTTTTAACTCCAAAATGTGAGGTGTGGAAAGTTATACCAAAAAAGTGGGCGGTCCCGATTATCTGCCATTAGCTATTGCCTTCTTAGTGCCGCCTACAGGCTATCACGCTTGAAAGGCCATGCTGCCTTGTATCCTATGGCAGTGAATGGCAATAGTGTGGAGCGTTGCGGCATCAGGGCGGCCCCGCCCCACGATCGCTGTGATTGGCTCGTTCATCTGTCCGGCCAATCACATCGTTCAGATGCTCCGCCCCTTCCCGGTACAATGCTCCGAACCCCGCCCCTAAAACACGTTGCACACACGGGATTTACCATTCCGCCTTCCTGGTACACCATTATACCCCTTAGAGCCTGTCTCCAAGGTAGATGGGGAACTCGTACAATACTGCCACGCCCACCTGCCACGCCCACCGCGCGGTAATCTGTGGAATATTTGCTTACAGCTTCTGACTAGAGACCATACTTCGGCGAGTACGCCTACGATTCCCTTAATTGGTGCTACAGCTAAGGAAAGGTGTGTTGCAACGTTTTTTGAAGAGCTACACGTTTTTAGAAATAAGGGGTTCCTTTGGAGCGCACGCCATTGGTTGTGATGCTCCACCAGTCGTAGCCAAGCAGCCAGTGCTAGGTCATCTCATCGAGTAGTAGTACGGAACCAGTATGCGCGAGGTTTTTGGACATTACTGAATATGATATGGTGGTATGTCACTAAAACGACACATTTTTAATTGCTCATCGCATTTTCGATAACGCATAGCTTCTGGATTTTGATTTTCAGTTCTGGAACTTAGCCTTTCTGGATAATTTCACCTTCGTTCCTCTTCACTTCTATTTATACTGCCATAGGTAGCATTCCATGTTATCCATCTGTACCCTCTCCAGAGCTGTCACGTGAGTTCTTTTTCGAGACCTTTGAAACAATAGATCCATATCCGGTGAAAGCTTCTGCCTTGGATTCTTCCATAAAAAATAGAGCAAATAAATTCAGTCAGCATTGGATTTCTGTTTGTTTTGCATTTTCGATGAATGTCGGTGTGAATAGTTTGATAAAGAAAAACGAATGCCATCAAGGCTAGCGGTTTTGAATTGTTTTCAGGGCTCATTGATGATTTTTCATCCTAAATACTTATTACTTGAACAGTTACCCATTTCTGAACCTGAAATTTTGTGCTTTTCTGAAATTTCCAAAGAATTTAACGTAAATTATTGACTGCATAGGCATTGCCAGCAACTTTTGGGTAGTTTTCTGGGACTTACTCCATGCGTACGTACATATTTGGGAACAAATTTTTGCAAAAAATGCCTGGGTTATGCAGTAATGAAATTTTAAAGCTGAAAGTAGATATGAGAGAGAAATCAGAAAATGGGGAGAGGGGAGGGAGAGTTAAAGGCAAAAAAGTGGCAGTGGCTAGGCAAGGCAAGATCCTAAAGGTAAAATTGGGCATCAAGGGCTTGAGAGAGGCTGAAGCCAATTTTTTTTATCTATTTCCCGTTCTTATTTGGATGCAGAATTAGAATTCGGCTTTTCTCAACGACGAACGAAATTTTTTAAGAGGCGCGATGGACCGCTTGGATAACGGGGGAACTACTAGTCAAAAATTTGATTGAACAAGTTGGTTCAAACCTTCAAAAAACCATTTTCAAGTTCGGAAAATTTGAAATAAATCTCTGACAAAATATTATTTGAAGAAAGAACCATAAATGAGTTGATGCATAATTTGTTCCATTTCATACGGCAATTTTAAAAGTTTTACCGACTCTTCCTCGTGAGGGGGAAGCGGCCCTTGTCGTGGCAGGCTCCCCTAGTGGATCGGGTTTATCTTACTTACCTTGATTATCGGGTAAAATGTCGCTGGTTACATATAGTCTTACGAAAGAGAGTTTAAGGATACCTAAGGGCGTTACCTGAACAACAATTCTGAGCTGTGTACCTCAAAAATTGCCTCATCCTGGGAATCCTTCTTTCCTGCAAATTCGAAACTGTTAATCAAATTTTCGCACCCGTCAAAAGCGTCGAATCACTGAAGATCCATAGAGTTGTGGATTAAGTGGGTTGATGGAATTGTGCCTACAGGAGCTGTGTCTTGGATAATTTTCGGGGTTCCAGAAAAAAACCCTCAAATCTGTCCATTTCTTTGAAAAAAATCGCTCAAAGGGTTTTTCTGCTGCTTTGAGATTTTCCAATCCAGCAAGAGTACAAAGAGTTTCCTGGATTAGCCTACGCGAAACCTCTGGGGAAATGCTCCATAACGTTTTTATGGCGGTAATTGTTACTCTTGACCGAGTTTCTCAGTCGATGTCTCTATTTCTATTACTTGCGTGGCAAAATTTCACTAGAAACTAGCCTATTTCTTATTTCCTGGGTTGGAAATTGCTAGAATACTTGCCTCTATTTTCCATTTCTACGAAAATTATGCGATAATGAATAGACTTCCACAAGTTACCAAAATCGAAGCATTAATCTCCCATTTTCTTGGAAATTCTGCGATAACAAACAGCTGGATTTGCTAGCTTTCCCATGAGGATAGTGAGCCCTTTTCCCTCATCCAGGGTTTAAGGATTTCCTGGAGAAAACCACCTTAAATCTCACTGTTCAAAGAACTTTTTCTCCGCTTGTTGCTACGAAATTTTAGCTCGAACAGGCGGATTTTTGGTTGGTGAACTCGTCTTTGGTATGGTACATCACTGCCTCCTTTAGGGTTCAAAAATTCAGGATAATGCCAAGTTCTTACTGCTACATCTTCCGAATTTTTGGAGAACTTCGTAGCCTTTCTTCTTTTTTTCATCCCAGACATTCTTGCTACAATTCCTTACATTCTCTCTGCTGCAATGTTTCTATGCGATTCCCCAGTTTCCACAAAAAAATCCTCGCAGGAAATGAGACAGCCATCAAAAGTGCGAAACCTGCCACAAAAACTGCGAGAGATGCAGCAGCGCCTCCCTTGAAATTCGCCTCAGGCACATTCCCTCCTGTCTCTCATCAACGCCTGACACTATACGGACGCGGCCGAAATTGTACTTGTCAATTGTTCCTCAAATGCTAACTGGTAATGTCCGTCTGGTGCTGGAGGTTTTGCTTCATCAGACTTACTCCAGAGAATTCCACTCAAAATTTCGCTGGACACTTTTCAAATAGTGCATCTGTAGTGCACAGCAAGTGGAACTCTCTAGAGATGATTGCGGATGTCGTATTTCCTGAGTTACCGCTGCAATTCTTCTTGGAACAATAGTCTAGTACTATGTACTATGGAATAGGTTTTAAGGACGCTTACTTCCATAAGTTCCTTGTTCTTGCAGTGAGTACAAGTAGTAATAGGGCTGCTAAGTATTATATTACTAAAGTTCGGGTGAAGAGCCTAAAAACTCATGAAATGGTGGAAAATTCTACCAGAACTCAGTTCCGGAAGGTTGCTCTGCATAATATTATATTTCATTTTTTCTTAACTTTAATCGCAGTGCGCGCCAATGGCGGTGGCCCTTCCGCGGCCTTGAAAAGCACGCGACGCGACCGCGCCGCTCGAGCAGGAATCCTTTCCAAAACAACAAACTATAGAGTTTATCGGGAGTTAGTTAGTTCTCTTATTACTTACCAGTTACAGGGGGTGTCGATGGTGCTGGCCTTTCCGCGACCGCCCGCGAAAAGCACGCGACGCGACCGACCGCCCGAGCAGAAAACCTCTCCGAGACAACAAGCTATAAGGTTTCTCGATGGTTAGTTAGCTTTCTTATTATTTAACATTGATATCCATGACACTTCCTCCCCCCACCTCTGCCTTCCGAACAACTGCCTTATCAGTTCTCATGTTTGCACGTATATTACACATTTGGAACGGTTTTATTCTCTTACTATAGTATTCATCAGTGTTATTTTTCCAATAGTTGTTCTTTTTTGTCTACTTTGTAACCGTTAATAAATAAATCAAATCAAATTTGGTGGACAACTACCAAGGAAATCTAGATTCGCCACTGCGGCGACGATTCCTTCACGAGCGGCGCGGTCGCGTCGCGTGCTTTTCGAGGCCGCGGAAGGGCCAGCACCATCGATGATGATGCATCATTTGTTAATGATGCAACTTATTAGGCTGCTATAGATTAGTATAAAATACAAATAATGTTCAAATAATAAGTAGCCTGCCCATTTCAAGTATTTGGGCTTCTCGAGAAGTCGAAAAATCCGACGGACCGTGTCTGATTACGCGAATTTGGAGAACTGGTAAAGGAACTGATAATCCTAGTATTAGGCCTTAATTATTGAGATTACCCAAGGTAAACACGTCAACACCACACTAATCTAATCATTGTCAGCAAGCGCGTCAATACGTTTAGCCAATATAATCTCAATGACGTAACCAGGCGCAGTATTGGGTTTTAGCCAGGGTAAACAGGTTGACAGTCGAGTTAACATTGGGGTAAGTTTGTGGGGTGTTCGTACGTTTACCATGGGTAATCTTACTGATAATTCTACCCTTGAAACGCTACGGAAAATGAAAAAATTCGACTACTAGAGTAATCAAACAATGTAAAGGTAATTCATTTTCACAGTGCATTTTCCAAGACGCGTTTGCTCCATTGGCGTTGCGTCACGCGGCGCGGTAGACCCTACAGCTGATTCGTTACAGGTGATTTGTTTTCACAGTGCTTCTGCCGTAACGCCTTTACTCCACTGGAGTTGCGTGACGCGACGCGGTAGGCCCAATAGCTGACTGCCGATTGATGCGGCGTATTCGTTGAGTTTTATCGCTTGTTTCGTTCTCTAGTTGTTTTAAGAACCAAGAAAGAACAAGTATAGGAGGAAACAAGCGCTGAAACTTACCGACTACATCGAACTGATCGTGGATCAGATGTTTGACCTATCGCGCTGCGTGACCCAGTGTCAGCAGGGCCGCTGTCGGAATCTTTCCGCGTTCCCTTTTTGTTTCACTCTCGCATATTCGCTATTGATTTCACTACTTCTACTTTTTGCCACATAGTATACAATATTTATTCTTTGTTCGGTTATTTATGCCATATACTGCATGCTCTTTCATTTCTTGTCGTTGGTGTCCTAATGATATATCAGGTTGGCCCAAAAGTCTTGTACTATCGAAGAATTTCCATTTAAGACCAAGAAATTCTGGATCGAAAATAGGTGTTGGTACAAGACTTCTGGACCATCCTAAAAGGCACTTAAGTCGAGTTTGAACGAATCCTTCTAAGGAGTGTAATTGCTCTTACAGTACTCATACCATGGGCAGCCTGTATACGGTAGAAAGAACTTATCCTGAAAAAAAGTCCTTGATATCCTTATCCTGGTTCTATCCTACTAAATAAAACGTGTTTTGTTATAGACAAATTCAAATCTGGCCAGATTTGGCCTCTTACCTTTTGGCCAACATATTCACTGTTGATTTGGTTTTTGGTAAAAGTGCGACTAACTTTAAGTAGCTCACGTAAGGCGACTGAATGCATAAGGAATAGCATAAATGATGTCCACGGACAGCGACGGTAATGCTGTTTCATAAGTTTTCCACACGTTCGGCAATTACGCATGCATTATGCACTACATCACTCAGAAATGCTCGGAAATAGGGAGTGGGAAGGGTTTTTCCTCAAGTCCCCTTCTTCTGGAGTGGAAATAACTCTCAGAACTCAACCAAAGGTATGTTTAACACTCTACAATGTTGAATTCCCTGTGCAAATAACCAGTTATTGTGCCAGTATGCAAAGTCGAGGTTACCCAGGGTAAACGTGTTGATGCCCGCTGTTGAGTTCCTTGATTTGGGGGGGAGGGCGTTAACACTTTTACCCTGGGTAATCTTTCTGACTCAAGCTTGGCCTGTGCCACGGAACATCATTGGGATTACCCAGGGTAAAGGTTTTGGCGCTCATGCTACGAGGGGTGAATTTTGAGTGGTGTGAAAACTTTACCCTGGGTAATCGTAATTATTTACTCTTACCATTGACGTGGATGCCTCATAGGGATTGCGCGGGGTGGACGTGTAGACTTTCATGTTAACTATGAGTAAATTTGGACCGGCAAGCGTCATTGGAATTACCCAGGGTGAACGTTTTGGCGCTCGTGCTAACGACGGGTAAATTTAGGCGGTGTCTACACTTTTACCCTGGGTAATCTCAGCTAAGAAGGCGGTATTAAAATTACCCACGATAGCGTAAACTCGTTGACTCCCGGCCCGTGTTAACGCTAGGGAAATTTGGGCCAACATAAGTCATTGAAGTTACCCAGGGTAGAGGTTCTGGCGCTCATATCAACAGTGGGTAAATTTGATTGATGCTAGCACATTATCCAGCGTAATCTCAGCGAATGGGCCTGGGTGCATCATTAGGATCATTCAGGATGAACTCGTTGTTGCCCGTGTAACGATGGGTGAATCGTTACCGGCATATGTCATTGAAATTACCAAGGGTAAAATCTCTGGCGCTCGTGTTACGATGGGTAAATTCGTGCAGGACATCATTGGAATCATCCAGGGTGAACTTGCTCACCCCATGTAACTATGGGCGAATCTGGAAAGGCATCAGTCATTAGAATTACCCAGGATAAAGGTTTTGGCGCTCATGTTACGATGTCTAAATTTGAGTGTTGCCAACATTTTTACCCTGAGTAATACCAGTGATCTATGTAGTAGATGAGCCTGGATGCATCATTAAAATTGCTCAGGATATTACTCAGGACTACTCAGGACAAACTTATTGACGCTTGGCTCGCGTTGACGTTGGGTAAGCCAGGACCGGCACGGGTTGTTGACATTACCCAGGGTATAGGTTTTGACGCCTATGTTGCCGTTGGATAGATTTGGATAGATGTAACACGTTTACCCTCGGTAATTCATGTGACCGTCGGACCAGGATGCATAGTCAAAAATTACGTAGTATAAGCTTGTTGACGCCCGTAGTAACGCTGGGTAAATCTGGACCTGCGCCATTAAAATTACCCAGGGTAAAGGTTTTGGCGCTTGTGTTACGACGGGTAAAATTGGTGTTGTCAGAGTGAACGTGTCAACATCAAACAAGTTCACCAATCGTTAGCACGGGCGCCAACTCGCTTACCATGGGTAACCTCAATGATGCACCGAGACCTTGAGTAGTGTTGGCACCTTTACCCTCCCTGAGTAATCTCAGTTATCTATGAGACCTCTGAGCCAGGACGCATCATTAGGATTACGCAAACTAGAATTGTTGACGCCCATGTTAACACTGGGTAAATCTTTACCGGCATGCGTCATTGGAATTACCCAGGGTAAAGTTTTTGGCGTTTGTGTTAGTCATGGGTAAATACGTAAATAATGGCACGTTGAACCCGGTAATCTCAATGGTGGATCCTGGCCCTAAGGGTGCACACACGTTTACCCTGGGTAACCGTAATGATTCATGCTTGCGGCGGATAGAGCGAATAACTCCGCCTCGACTGCTATCGCACTTCCTCCTACTTGTAGAAAGTGCCTGAAGTACACGCCCCGAGCATTTTCAAAGTACAACCATCCACTTGATCATGTGCTTTTCCAAAATACTTAGAAGTCTAGCCACGTCCCCTGAGACGGCGTTATTTGATTTCTGGAGTCGAGTACTGCGGCAGGATGTCGCCGCCGACGTGCTCACCTCCATTCTCGCACGTACTCACAGAATTTCACACCTAATTGTAGCTTCGTTCTTGCAAGGGTCTAGGATTCTGCCGTAATTGCTCGGATTAGCATTCTCCATAAAATCAGCCTCATTAAGGTGTTGTTTTTCGGTGTTCACGTGCAGTGCGGGCGACTTTTCTCAGCGAGTGCATCCATATGCTTGATTAAGTGCGCTCCTCCGCGGAATGCCAACTTTCTTAGCGTCTTTGAGAAGGTCGAACCGATTAGCTATTCCTCATTCAGCCCCTATCCTACGGTACTTGTGTGAGAAAATCGAGAGATAAGTGCTTTTTAAGGATTTGAAGACGTCACGCTCTCACACGGCACACATCACTTCGGGCATCACTTATTTTATTCCTTACCGGTTGTCGCTGTTTACTCTACTACATATAAGTAGTAGTAGCGAGTAAGTTACATCCAGAAAAGTGCAACTTAATGAGTTTTCATAACTTCTTGGAAAAACAGAAGGGTAAGTTTTTACTATGGCCGATGGTGCAACCCGTGATCATGGGTATGGGCCCGGGAGCTTCTAGGTTAGGATTCATGAAAGTGTAACCGGGTTGTCCAACCAACTTTTGCACCCTGCGTCTCTTAATATCACGTTGTCTACTGGATAACTATTTAGGCTAACCATCGTTTGCTTGCGGGGTTAACCTTTTATGAATCCCAGCCCAGTTCTGGACCCGCCCCTTCCCTATATACCTAATACACTAGCTGCGTGACAAGACGTACGCTGCAGAGCAGTGATTGGTCGATTCATATGCGCATCGCGGCTGCAGCCTTCAAACGTACGAGCAGCACTGGGGAGAGATACACAAGTTTTCTGGGTTAAGATAGGATAGATGAATGCCATAGGAGCCGAAAAAGTGTAAGGGATGTTCACCGAAGTCATTCAATGCGTCAGTTTCGAAGGAAGAACCTGGATCTGATGAGCATACGCGTGCGGCGCGGTTGCGTCGCGGCGTACCTCTTGACCGCCTCCCTTATCCACTTGGATAAACGTGCTTTGGCGGATATATTAGTGCGGTCTATCTTTACTCAGATGATTTCCACTAACGATCTGCACCATCCCCATTTTCTGTGGTCTCTCGTCAAAACACCGCACTTGCGCCAACAAGCGAACCCGTGACCGGATAAGTTATGTTGGATAACAGAGTGGATAAAAACCAGTGGGAATAGATATATCCTAGCTGTTTTTCCCCTCTCATGGTCAAATTTATTGGATACGGATCCTGAACCCACCGCAAGATTTGTACAACTGAGGATAGGGCGTTTATCCGTGTCAAAGGCAGCGTCGAGCCGTGCTTAAACGTATTAATTAGAATTACGAGTGTTACTAAATTATACTTTTTAACGATTAACGGCCGTTTATGCGTCACCCGTTAGCGGTGTTGCCCATTGTTCCAGTGCAATAGCATCTTGAAAATTTAAAAAAATCTAACTCAGGGCTAAGCTTAGAGCTTGACGAATGACGTTGAGTACGGCGTTTACGGTCTCGTTAATCGTTAAATGTGGCCTATAAACGTGAAAAGTTGGTGCTAGAATTAGCTATTAAAGTAATAAGTAATACTCCCAGCACCGGCTGGAACTAGGCCTGCTTGGATATGCATTTACCCAGGGTAAATTTAACATTTACCCTGGACAGCCGTAAATGTGTTGACTCCCACAGAGACTGATCTCTGGATTCCTTCTGGATGAAGAATACCTTCTATAATAAATGATGTGAGGATGTATTTTTATAGAAAACTAACAAATGCATGCATTGGACTGGGAAAACCGTGGATTTTTCGTGAGTTCTGGATGGACATGTATGGGTTTTGCATGGATTCGACCATTGCTGGTATAGAACTGCTGATTTTAAAAAACCGTATTTCACATGAGTTCCCTGAACGGTGTGCGAATATCCTGCATACGACATTTATCTCGGGTCTCTGTTGAAAAGAACCCTAATTTGTTATTTCAGCCCTCTAAAGCCTTGACACACCTGTCACATAAGTAACGTCCTCACGCCATGGTTCATAAGAACGTTGACGTCTCTACGCAGACGTTCTAAAATGAACTTATAGGCGACAGACCCACGTCATCTAATCCATTTTGCATGCTTGAAAATTCGGAGGTTTTGGGGTTCCCGGAATTTTTAAGGCCCGAAAGTGTTGACGCCGGTGGCACCTACGGTAGCTCATTCATTCTGAGTCGGTCATGCTCTTCTCTCAACGTCATTCGTCATGCCCTTAGCTCTGCAGCAAGCTAGATTTTCCTTGATTTTTGAGACAATTTCGCAGTGGGAAAGTGAGCAACACCGCTAACGGGTAACGGATAAACGACCGTTAATCGTTAATAAGTAGAATTTAGTAACACTACTAGTAAAAATACCACAAAAACTCTAAAAAGTAGTACTGAGTACATAAAACACGTTTTGGAGATTTTTTTCCGCCACGAGATATGCTTTGACGACGGTTCTTCGAAAGTCTATGGCGTTTACGGATTCGTTAATCGTTAAATGTTGCCTATAATCGTGAAGGCTTGGTGCTGGGATTAGTTCCTATGTGGATCATATCATGCGTCGGCAGTGGCGGACGCAGGGGGG
>JARK01001417.1:121645-140398 GCA_000688135.1 Ancylostoma ceylanicum
CCGACTATCACTTTTTCCGGGCTCTCGAAGCAAACCTGCGTCAGCAGCAGTTTCCTGATTTGGAGCATGTTGAAATTGCCTTCCAAGAGTTCTTAAAATCTTGTGATCTCAGTTTCTATTGTAAAGGTATAAATGAATTACCGGATCGTTGGCAGAGATGTGTAGAATCTGATGGATTTTATTTTGATAAATAAAGTTGAGTTTGAACAGAGTTACAGCATTTTGAACTGGACTGTCTATTTCGGCAATTAATTTCGCAACAACCTGATATTATATTTAATAGTTTTATTAATTTTATTTTCCGTCTGGGTCCCCAAAACGGCGGAGACCCCAATTTTTTTCCCACGCCCCCGCTCCCGCTCACTTTCTGCGTCCGCCACTGTGCGTCGGGATTCTTGAAGCTTCCAGGAAAGTGCCGGCTGGAACTAAGTCTGCATGCGTAGTTACCCAGGGTGAACTCATTGTCGCCCATGGTAAAGGTGAGTAAATTTTAGGTGTCAACGCGTTTACCCCGGGTAACCCAAGTCATGCATACGGCCCCAGAACGAGTTTCTTGACGTGGCGAAACTGGACGCCCGTGTTAACTATAAGTAAATTTATAGGGCGCTGACACGTTTACCCTGGGTGATTCCATTGATGCATGCGGCCTTTGGATGAGCTTTCAGAAGTGACCAAGCTCTGTGGGATTTCGGAGGGTAAATTTGTTGACGCCCGTGCTAACGATGGGTAAATTTTTGAAGTCATCAGTTTACCCTGGGTAATCCCAATGACGCATGCGGTTGCTGGAGCAGTTTCATAACGTGACGAAGTTGTCGTTGATTTCCTATGGTAGATTTGTTGACGCCCGTGTTAACGATGGATATATTTGTGAATTGTTGACGCGTTTACTCTGGATAACCCTGACGATTCATGCAGTCCCTAAATGAGTTTCATGACGTGACGAAGCTCTGTAAGATTTCCTAGGGCGATTTGTTGACGCGCGTGTTAACGATGTGTGAATGTCTAGGGTATTAACACGTTTACCCAGGGTAGTCCTAACCTTTCGGCAACTTTCGACTTTCATGACGTGGCAAAGCGGTGCAGCACTGTTTAACTCTGTTTTCGTACAGCAACCCCATGCTAAATCGAGCTTTACCATGGATTCCCTCCTGGACCATTGAGATTACCCAGCGTAAACGCGTTGACGTCTATGCTATCAATGGGTAAACCCGTGTGGTGTTGTCACGTTTACCATGGGTAATCTCAATGATGCATGAGACCTCTGTACTGATCAGGGCTAGGATTCGTGGATGCATGACCAATAACCAGGCGTAACCATGCTGGCAAAAAAAAACTTTCAACCCTGCGTCTCTTAAAATTACATAGTCTATGCGATAACCAGCAGCATTAACCATTATGGGTTTAGCTTGTCATAGTTTCATGAATCCCATTCGAGAAAGGTAGAGGTGAACTTAGGAATCTTTACCAGAAAATCTTCTTTCAAAAGTCAATGATTAGCCACGCCGCTTTTCTAACCCAAAGGCACATAAATTGACCACCACCTCCTCCCCCTCCCGACCCCAGGATATCCTCAAGCCCACAGGCACAATTTTTTGGACTCATCTCCGAAGCAATTTCTATATTTGCTATTCCTAATTTTCCGGAATCCTCATATCGAAAGTGATGAGAAGGGAAAAAAG
The DNA here is from genome assembly GCA_000688135.1 of Ancylostoma ceylanicum. Lineage (NCBI taxonomy): Eukaryota > Metazoa > Nematoda > Chromadorea > Rhabditida > Ancylostomatidae > Ancylostoma > Ancylostoma ceylanicum. The sequence continues at coordinate 123,325 of JARK01001417.1, forward strand.
AGCAATCTTCTCACATCCATTGAGGCCTAAAATATTAGAAATGGCTCAATTGCTGCAAAAAGTGCGAATTCCACGAGTTTTTCATCCTTGCAAAAGTTCATTGCGTGCCTCGCCTTTGTTCCTTATTTAATCTGCTCCAATTAATTGCTTTAAAGGACGTCTTCGCAACGGAGTATTAGGTTGTCCCAAAAATAATGGCCGTTTTTAAGCCCGCTCATTCCAGATTGCGTAACTCAGCTCAAACTTGCGTTATTTCTTCGAAACAAAAACTATTATTTCAGCATTTCATGTTTTTAAATTTATAGAAAAAAGCCGAGATCACTGCAGTCATACTACACTGGGACAATTTTCAATGCAGCATGATCCACCGGAATTTTCTAGACCAAAAACGTTTCTGCTTCCGAGCCCAAGAAAAATTCTATTAGAAAAAAGTCCAGGGTGTAGGGCATTATACCTGGGGTAGGCGGTGCAGACGGGCTCTATGATTGGCTGATTAGGTGGATGGATCATTCGCTGAGCTCAGCCGCACCGCCCCATTCAGGTATAACGCTGCGCATCCAAAAGTCTGGCCAGCACAATGCTCCAAGGAAAAATTCAATGCTCTAAGGAAAAATCCAATTTTTGTTCATTATGAAAATGTAAGAGTTATGAATTGCTAAGGCCTCACACCACGTTGCGGCCATTATTTTTGGGACAGCCTAATGGAACAGTTTCCTTCTGTGTTTTCGGGTCAGATGAAGTGAAAAATTTCCAGAAACTGAGCTGAATAGCCATTGATGCTGAATTTTTCTGTTTACCATCTTGTGGAGGGCTGCGTGCTAGTGAAATTCGAGGATTCCGATGTCGAATTGCGGAAACTGGGCTTCTAAAAAACTAAACATCATTGCGAGCTCTGAGGCATTGTAGCTCTTATAGGCCTAGTGAGTCACGCTATGTGAGTCCAGAACTTTCTTCTGATAATTTTTGGAAACCCTGGACCCGTATCCAATATACTTTATCCAGTCGGATAAAAACGCTCCAGCGGATATGTTACAGTGGTTTCGAGAATCTGCTATCCAGTAAAAACGTATCCTTGGATATGCAAATCCACTCGTTTTACTGCAGAACGATGCATGATCTACCTCTTCTCCATTTTGTGTTGAATCTCGCCGAGACACCGCACTTGCGCCAAGAAATGAGCACGGATATGGATGAGTTATACTGGATAGCAAAGTGGATAAAAACGAATGGGAATGGATATATACCCGCTATGTTTTCCCTCCCATTGTCAAATATATTGGATACGGTTCCAGATGTGGAAAAACGAAATTCCTGGATACTGCATGGCAGCGGGCGGCAGCTCGCTTACTTCTTAATCTTTGTTGGACGTACGCCATGGCTACACCAAGTCGTTCCGCCATTGCTTTCTTGGATCGTTTCTATTGTTTTCTTTTCTTTCTTTTTCTTTCTTTCTCCTTTTTTGAGGACAATTTTGAGAGGATGTAATCTTCCCCATTTTAATATGAGCCCCTCTTGTCTATGTAGTCCCCTATTTCCACATAAACCGCCGTTTCCGAGGACAATTTCTGAAAATATTCCGCTTAGTTCCTGGTTTTCACAAAAATCCTCTGGTTCCTGGATGAAATCCAGCTTATCTTTACTGCCATAGTTAGGTTCTTTTAAATCCGTCCTTTTTTCAAGATTAGTAGAGCAAGCAACCATTCCCCCCCCCCCCCGCAACTGGCCACTCCCAGAGCGTAGTATCACGCTGGGCTATTTGCGTAAATTGTAGTGATTACGTCGTCGTCGAAGTTCCTGCGTTCAGGCTCGGGTTAATCTTTGGTTGGTTGCTACGGCGACAAATTTCCGAAGCTTCCACTTCCTATATTTATTTGGATGCTATGCGGAAAAACAGCAATTTTAATCATGGATCCTTATCTCGCTAGGATTCTTGGAAAAATCAGGGTATGGAGGAAGAAGTTTTTGGCACTAGGATGACTTACTCATTCTGCAGGTATCCAGAATCCAGGGAGGTTAGCGTCAACGTCCAGCGACCTCGTGGATCGTTGAGATTACCCAGGATAAGCTTGTCAACGCCACACAAAGTTACCCATCGTTAGAGTGGGAGCCAAGTGTTTACCCTGGGTAATCTCAATGATGCATGTAGGTCGAGAATTTAACATAGATGCAGGAACTAGGAAGAAATATTATACTTTAAACGCTATGAAACATACTAGAAAATTTTTCTGTTTTCAACATTTGATCTATTTGCTGTTCTTTTTATTGCAATTTTCTCAAAATAATGTCCGAAAATAGTAGAAATTCTGAAAAAAATTTGAGGCAGAAGCATAGTATAGTATAAAGGCGGTATGAGCTTTTGGGAAAGGACTTGGATTTTTCTGGATTTTTCTCGCTCTTTTTCCCTAGTTTTCTCTCTACATGTTACACTGTTTCTTATCCTCGCCCTCCCCCTCCCTTGACCCTCCCTATAATTCCATTTGCAACAGCTTTTTCCGCTCATCAGGTCATTAGAAGCTGCGACTTGCTGAGGTTAAAAAGTGCTCATTGGTCAGTTCTAGAAGTTTCCTCAGTCCCTCCTTACTCAAGCATTTCCAGGAAGGGAAGCTCCACCTATTACCTGGGTAGCGGAGCGCATTTCATCTTGAAGCATTGCAACTTTTCAGCGAAAACTGGATGCTTTAGCCCTCCAGCGAAATCCTGATCCTTCTCAAGCTATGCATCCTACGGGCTATGGAGTTTCTGCTCGAGCCTGCGCATAAAGAGCACCAAATTTCATGGATGAATGGATTCTTGAGGTGCAATTACATCCATATCTACTAGTGGAAAATCGCACCTATAGCTGCGTATTTCCTAGAGCAGAGCTGGAAAATATATGGCTATAGGGCAAGGCTCGGACAATCGAGCAATTTTTACTCGTGGGAAAGATCCTGATCTCGCTAGGTATGTTATTGTGTTAAACAATCGAATAAATAAATAAAAACTTATATATGTAGAGTAACTAGTTTGACAGCTGGATCTTTGAAATCAACGGCCCTGGATCTTCCTGGATTTCCCTTGTTATAAATTTTCATTTATTGTGATGTTTGGTAGCCCTAAACGTTCCAAAGAATGGAAAAAGTTCAAAATTTCAAGTTTAAAAATTCAAAATTTAAATTTAAGAATCCAAAATTTGGCCTTTCCGTGCCACGCCTTCACATGAATTCTCAAGGCTTCCGTCGCAATTGACATGAGACATCTAACACAAATCAATACCTTCGTGACTTGTTTCTTCCGTAAAGATAAGCTTGACCACGGCAATCTTCGGGGCTCCTTGAAATTTCTAGAAGTTCTCCGTTGTGATTTTCCGTCAATTGGGTCTCATTTGAGAAAAAGGAAATCCGGGAATCGGGCTTCATCTGTGTTACTGTATTATTTTGCAACTCCTCCTTCTTACTATAGTATAACAGTGTAGTACTATACAGCAAGAATCTAAGGATTATCCTATTTTTCCCACGAAATTTCATGTTAGTTGCGACTTTTGACAATATTTAGTGTCCAGAGCTCTACATTTTAGTATAGGTGTAGTAGCTAATGTAGTAGTGTAGTAGTATAGCAGTTTAAATATTAATGTATTATAGTAGTATGTTAGTGTAGCTTGTCATTATCATAGTAGGCTAGCAGAATGGCACAGCTAGCATAGTTGCACCGTAGTATAGTGGCATAGTAATGTAGTAGTATAGTAGCATAATAGTATAATAGCGTAGTAGTATAGTAGTGTATTAGTATAGTAGTAGTGTAGTAGTACAGTAGTACAGTAGTATAGTAGTATAGTAGTATAGTATAATAGTAGTATAGTAGTATAGTAGTATAGTAGTATCTCAGACATTCGCTCAGCACCAGGCTCAGCCTTGATCAGCACTAGCTTTATGGCTTTTCGAGAAGAGCTGCTAATTTGAGAATTCTTTCTCATCACTAATAAAATTCCGGTCATATAGTATTCATATAATATCAGCAATTGTGTCAGGTCTTGTGCAGATATTGCTGCTAATGTGGGGCGACAGTGCTGCCATTGTGGGCCGACAGTGCTGCCAATTTAAGGTCCGCGGCCCCCCGCGGACCTTAAGGTGGCAGCACTATTGGCTACAGTGCTGCCCCAACTCTGAAATTTTCTGATGGTCAAATGGTCGAAAAATTCATGAAAAATTTATTATCAACAAAAATACAGATTCGGTCAGAATACACAATAAAATGAATAATAAGCATGCTTAGATCGCCGTTAAGCTCTAGTAACGTCAGAAAAAAAAACAATTTTTCATAAGAATCCTAAAAATGCTACAATAGCAAAAATAACAAGAATTACACTCCAAAGTGGGTGTCTTGAGTAAGGCTAACCAAAATCTGCAATGAAATCCAATTTTTCTCAATTCCCAAGACACCCAAAAAGGAAACAGCTTCATAATTCAGAATGAAATTAGGAAATTTTGGGCACGAAAGAAGTGAAATGAGGGAAAACTCACGATCTCGTTGCGAAGAAAAGCCCAAAATTTCCTAAAAACGTAAAGTATGTACAAATCCAAGCGTAATCAATATCTTCAACAATTCCAGACAATGTTAGGGAATTTTTGGCTTGGCATTAAGTTAAACTATAATCTCGACACAAAAAAGCCCAAAATCCCCTAAAGCATAAAAACAAAAAACAAAAACAAAAACATGCAATCGCCTAAGCCAAAGTGAGTGAGAAGAATTCACACAGTTGAGCGAATATCAAGAAAAAATCCTATAGAAGAAGTTCTTCTAAAAAAGTTTGGTTTCGCATTGTTCCATCATTTGAATGACATGGAAGAAGAATGCGGATGATAAGGATGATGATGGAAATAGAGATGGATGAGGAGAAAGAGCAAACGTTGGAACTCCGAATCGAACAAAAACTTCCAAAAAAGTCGGACTTCACTGTTTTCTTTGAAGTTGAGGTTTCAAAAAAACTCACTTCGACATTTTGGTAGACCCACATGTTGTTGATGATGTCCAGCGCCCTCGTCCTGTCGTCCACGTGCTCAATATCCAAGATCTTGACTTTCACCTCGCCCATATTCGCGCCGTCACACGAGTGCCACCTGAAAAATTCCAAAATTAGAACAACGCCAGCGGACGCGCACATAAAAACAACGAAGGATTGAGTAGGAAGCGACGGAAGATGAGAGAGAAGCGTTAGCAGAAAGAAGAAACAGAAAAGATTGAAGAAAGTTAGTGAGCGAGGAGTTGCAAAAAACAGTCACAGTAGAAAAAACAGGAGAAAGTGCCTGTAAAAACAGTGCAAAAGCAGAGAGGAAGAGAGGAAAGATGAAAGAGAGGCTGAAGAAGTGTGAGAGAATAGTGAAAGAATAAAAAGAATTGATGGGAGCGAATTTGCGCGGCGGGGATAGCGAAAATTTGCGATGAAACAGATGAGCGCGCGCTTAAAACAACCAAGGAAAGATTAGAGGAGAGGGAAAGGATGAGAGGAAGGCGAAAGGAGTGGAGGGAAACAAAGAAGATTAAAGAAAAACAGTGAGAGAGAAGTTGCGCGCAGGTGGGATACTCAAATGGCGACAAAACGAAAAAAACGCGCCGGGGAAAACCAAATTTCAATAAAACAGAAGAACGCGCGCGTGAAAACAACTAAAGAGAGAGGAGGAAGAGAGAGAGAGGATGAGAGAGAGGAGAGAAGAGAGTGAAGGAACAAAAAAGAATGAAAAAAAAACGTGAGGGAGAAGTTGCTCGCAAAAAATAGTTAAAATGCAGTAAAACAAATTTCGGCGCCGCGCGCACAAAAACATTGAAAGAAGAAGTAGAAGAAGGAGACAGAAAGAGAGAAAGAAGTGAAAGAGATGAGAGAGAACGTAAAAGAGACGAAAAAAAACATTTTCGAAAATGTTTCTGGGCGCGCGGCGCCGAAATTGCGTCATCGCGCTGGCGCGAAATTCGATCGATACCGAATCGATCTAAGTCCGGCAGCACAGCTGCAGAGGTGCTGCAAAAAATTTTGCCGATTTTGAGTGCGCGGCAACTGTTCAGTACTGCCACTAAACTTGGCAGCACTGTATAACATTTCCAACACTGTCGAACTTGTGCCGAATGGGCGGGGCGATGGGCGGAACAGGCCTCGCCCACCGAGACTAGTGCTGCTCGAGTAGTATAGTAGTTTAGTAGTTTAAAAGTATGGTAGTATTGTATCCTTGGTAGCTTAGTAGCATAGTACTATAGTAATGTAGTAGCATAGTAGTGCAGCCGTACGTGTAGTAGTGTAGTAGTATAGGTGTGCAGTAGCATGGTAGTATAGTAGTATTGTAGTACAGCAGTGCAGAGCATAGTAGTGTAGTAGTATGTACATAGTAGCATAGTATTAGAGTACGTAGTATAGTTGTGTAATACTGTAATAGTACAGTGGTATAGTAGTAGAGTAGTATAGTAGTGTAGTAGTGTAGTATTATATAATAGTAGTAGTACGGTAGCAAAGTGGTATGGTAGCGTAGTAGTGTAGTAACATAGCGGCAGTTGATAATTCCCAATGTGTCCACTTTCTTCTACTATGATCTTCTTCCAATTCGTATTTTCTAAACATTTCCGAGCATAATTTGCCTCAACTTCCGCTCATTGCCTCAACTTCCATTTCTATTTTAGGACTCTGCATTCCTCTTCAGGATGTCGTCACCGTCTTCACTTGAATTAGGAGCCCTTGACGCTCCTCGTTCACGTCATCGCAACCAGTCTGACATCTCATCCTCATGGCTGATGCTTGGAACTGCACGCACACATCTACTTCCGCCCATGGATGAGCTAGGTATGTGCATTCGAAATCCTTCTCGAGAACATGAATATTCGGCTCTGTTTTTATTTCTTAACATTTTTCGAGATTTCTTAAGGTGTTCCGGGACGCATGTTCAGGTCTGCGTCGCTGCATCGACGTCACTTCTCAGCGGAAGGCTTTGCAGCAGGAAGGAACTGGATGTAGTAGGAACGTGAGAACGCGAGTTAGCAGGCTGAGGTTGAGTATAGTAGTATAGTAGTATAACCACAACGGAACTGCACGTAATAAGAGCGTAAGAAAGCGAAGTAGCAGTCCGAGCGTGAAACAGCTAGAAGTATAATAGTATAGTAGTATAGTAGTATAGCAGTGGCGGACGAAGTGGGAGGCACCCCTCCCCCGAGAACGGGTCGCCAAGTTTTTGAAATTACTTTACAATACAAATAAAAATCTTGTGTAAGTTTATTTTTATTTGTTTATTTTTATTACTATAAAATATTGATTATTTATTATTTATTATCAAAATTAGTATTTTTAATAATTATATTTTCCGTCTGGGTCCCCAAAATGGCGGAGGCCCCAATTTTTCCCACGCCCCCTCCCGCCCACTTGCTGCGTCCACCACTGTAGTATAGTAGTATCGTAATATAATAGTGCAGTGGTGTAGTAGTATATGTAGTAGCATAGATATATGTATTAGAGTGAGTCATAAGTTTTAGGAATTTTTCAATTGCATTCCCCGAAAGAGAGCAGCTCGCGATTTTTCTGAGGAATGAACCATTGTGATCCTAGACGGCATGGCAACAAATACCTAGGCTGTGGTTGCCCCAGTTGCACTGTGCTCGGTTTTACAATACAAAAAAGACGGTCGTTTCGCTTTTCAGTTCATTTTTGACAATCTCTCGTTTGTCTCTCAACAACGCTGGAGATTTCCGATTGCCTGCTATTCTGAAGGAGCATCGCTCATGCGATACGCAGGAGGAAGAAGAAGTTCTATCCCCAACGTAGCGTGCCAAAACGCAACCAAATTCTTTTGCAGGTTGCCGCTTGCCTCCCCCACTCTATGATGAAGTCTGCAGAAAAACCGAGCATATTGAAAGCCAGGAGCTGCTACGCAACCTATATGTAGGCAAAATATCCCTGAGTAGGATTGTTACGTGACATTCGGTTTCAAGCACTAATTCAAGAGAACAACCAGAAAGAGGGAAAGTGGTGAGAAACGCAGTTTTGCCGCCTGTTATGAGTCAAAAAACCATTGTTTGCGGGTGCAGTGCAAAAACAAGCCCGTCATGTTATAGGGCGAACTTCACTTATTAACGCACTTTCTAACTTCACTAAATATTTGCGCTCTGGAGTTCCAAGAAAATCGAAAGGAAAAACTCCTAAAACTTATGACTCACCCTAATATAATAGTATCGTAGCATACCAGTATAGTAGTGTTAGTATAGTATAGTAGTATAGTAGTATAGTAGTATAGTAGTATAGTAGTATAGTAGTATAGTAGTATAGTAGTATAGTAGTATAGTAGTATAGTAGTATAGCAGTGGCGGACGCAGAAAGTGGCGGGAGGGGGGGGGCGTGGGAAAAAAATTGGGGTCTCCGCCATTTTGGGGACCCGAACGGAAAATATAATCAATAAAAATATTAATTTAAGTAATAAATAATAAATAATAAATATTTAAAAAATAGTAATAAAAATAAACAAATAAAAATACACTAATACAAGATTTTTATTTGTATTGTAATGTAATTTCAAAAATTTGCCGACCTCACCCCCCCCCCTGCGTCCGCCACTGTAGTATAGTAGTATAGTAGTATAGTAGTATAGTAGTATGGTAGCTAATAGTATAGCAATATAATAACATAATATGGTAACATAGAAGTATATTGGAGCAGTGGTATGATAGTATAGTAGTACAGTAGTAGAGAAGTATAGTAGTATAGTAATATAGTAGTATAGCAGTATAGTAGTGTAGTGGTGTAGTAGTGTAGTAGTATAGCAGAATAGTAGTGTTGTAGCATAGTAGTGTAGTAGTGTAGTAGCGTAGTGGTATAGTAGCTTAGTAGCACAGAAGTATATTAGCGCAGTCGTATGGTAGCATAGTTGTATAATAGTACAGAAGTATAATAGAGTAGTACTGCGGTAGTATATGTAGTAGTATAGTAGCGCGGTAGTATAGTACAACAGTAATATAGTGATACAATAGCATGCTAGTACAGCACATATTAATAGATGTAGAATTAGATTGAACGCACTAGGGTACCTTCCCGAAAGTAGTAATGTAGTAGCTTATTGATGCAGTAATATAGCAGTATAGTAGTGCAGTAGTATAGTAGTACGGCAGTATGATAATTCAGCGGTAAAGTGAGAGTGAAGTATGTACACAGATGAACGCAATAAATACAACTAAACTTCTATACCTCTACACTACATACTACTACACTACTACACTACTATACTACCATACTACTATTTTACTATATCCATAGTACAGAATAGAAATGCTCTGCTGACTGATAATAACGTAGAGTATTTGCACGTTCCCTCGAACTGAGCATAGTTATTGACTAAATTGGGGTAACCCTAAGTCAAACCACAGGAAACGCATGCACCGTGGAGATTACCCAGGGTGAACGTGATAACACCTGCACATTTACCCACCGTTAACACAAGCGTCAGCACTTTTACCCTAAGTAGTCTCAATGGTGCATCCAGGCTCAGATCCATTGCTCCACTGCCAGCGCCTGGAACTCTTCCTGGTCCAGTCGTGAATCATGTTTTCGTCGTTAACCACTACCAAATCACATTCGTCTGGCGTCACTTCACTATGTTTATTTTTCAATGATTTGGCTGGATTTCTCCATCTCTACGGCATGTTGTGGGGGCACCAACATTCCTTGCAATAATTTGCTGTGGAAAATTCTTGGGAATTTTTTTAGAGCTTTGATGAACAAATATTGGGGGAAGTGGCTAATATGACTGAGTGCTTGTTTTCTAGTGGATGGGTCGAATTTTGCCCTGCAGCTCGAGAACCTTGTGCTGCTAGGATGTGGAACGGCTAGGATTTCCGCTTTGAATTTCCGATTCCAAGTAATTTGAACGAGATTGTGATCTTTGCGTCAGTTTCTGTTGCTGCTCGGATTCCATAAATATGTGGTTGTTGTATTTTTTTTTTGTAGAAAATCAGCTCATAGCTCTCTAAAATCAAGAATATGAAGCTTTTAATGTGGAATCCTTATAACGTCAGGAAAAATGTCCACAATTGGATATCTAGAGCTATGCAATTTCCAGGATTCTGCAACGTTGACCATCCCAGCCTAATTAATATAATAGAAGCTGCGAGATTCGAACTAGTTTTTGCGATTGCTAAGAAGATTTGCTGGTGTGAGCCTCAGACACTGCACTATGGCATCATCGCTGATTCACGTCGGCGCGTCTAATACAACGGCGGTTCCAGATTTTCCAGGATTAACTGTGGATTGGGAAGAGTGTTAAAAAATGGGGATGGCAGTGACAATCATGAATGGCGAAGAGGCTCTAGCTACTATAGGGATGAGGAAGGAAGTGCCAAGTTCATCAGTGGGACGCAAAAGGCCTATGCACCCAATTTTTGAGCCATTATAGTCGATGATGGTGTAGTTTCGACAAAATGTTGACAGCAGAAGACCACAGAGGCTACAGAGAGCTCTTTTTCACAGGAATTTTCGGCGATGTACCACTATTCACACACTAACCTTGCTGGGCTACAGTATCTTGAAAACATTTTTGGATTTTTGACTCACGTACTAGCTTACCTACCCCCTTTCTCCCCTAGGTAAGGTAGAAAGCAGGCTATTTTCCTCCTGCAACCGCTCAGCCCGAGCAGTTCCGCGTCACGCCCATCCGGGCGAGTTTCAGTTGTCGGCGTGCGTCAAGGATTTACTTGTCTGTTCGAAGATCTAATTTTAGCCGATTTTCATGTCATATTATATATGCTGACTGGATCGGCGCCGACACTTCCCGAAAACATCGCTCAAGGGTCCCACTCGTCGCGCACGCGCACGCACGCGCCCGTTTCGAGCGCTTCCAATTCAACTCTTCCAGATTGTTTTGGTTGTGGTTCTTATTTTCCTTATGGTCTCTCTATTTTCGCTAGACTAGTTCTCTATTCCTCTAATTCATCTCTGAATTTCGTTGCTGGTGAAACGGACTTTGTTGTCTGTTCCAAACGCGACGATGTTTGAGTATTCGCATATACTGCGTCTTTTTCTCTTCACCCTCTCATATCGCTTCGCACTTTTCCGAGTTCTTTTTCTCTCTGGCCTACCTCCAATTATGTCTCCCATTGGAACGGGCTATAATAACTCCTGATAGACTACTCTGTTTGAGATTTTCTTTTTCACTTTTTATCCTTTATATCTTGATTCTTTTAAATTTGAGAATAATCTGTTGCTGTAAATTTACGGATCGGTGCTTTGTGGAATTTCACGAGCTCCCTTCTATTGGAAGGTGTTGATGACGAGATTCATCAAAGGGCTGAGGGGTCAGGAGCCATCAAATCACCTTCGAACCTCTACGAACCACCGGTTTTCTGGATATTTCTCAAGTGTTCCCATGGCATTGGGTTGTACACAGTATAAACCCGGAAAATGGAGCAAAGCAGAACCAGAAACGAATTTCCAGGACATAGCCACAAAACAAGAGACGTAAGGGTGAAAAAATCCATGACAGCAGCAGGTATGTATACAGACCATCAGCTGGTCCTTGTCTGCCTTTTTCCTTGATTTCCAGAGCTTTTTCGTCTCTCGAACGACAGCAAGTCTTTTGTAAAACTTCATAGCCACTGAAAATTGCAGCTAGGCCACGCCTACGCGACTTCATTTTCCGTAAATTCAGATTTTTGGCCCTTATCCGATGAATTTTGCAGAAATATGTTAGTACGCAGGCTACCTGTCTGCTTAAGCCGATCAGACACTCCGCCCCTGAGACGTTTCCGGTTGTTTTCTGTATTTTTGCTTCCAGCGTCGCTATTAGCTACTTTTGCAGGATCTATTTTTGCTGGGCAAAGGAAAGCTCCCAAGGCAGGTCCGCAGAATTTTATGCCGCCCATATTTTGTTAGGGAGCACCTCCATTGAGAAGTCATAGCTTTAGCATTCTAGCTCTATTTGTTGTTGCGGAAAAACACTAAGTTGGAGCCTGAAAAGGGTCTGGAAAATTTTCGTGCTGAAAATTTTCTTTCTAAGAGGACAATCGCCATCCAGTGAAAGTAAATCTTACGAATCTCCCAAAAAATCATCAAACTGGTAGGAAATTTCCTAGGTCTTCGTAGTCCTTGCATTTTACATGTGGCTATTCCTGTACTATTCATGCCATGAACATCTGTAGAAATAGGGAAAGAACATAGGAAAACTCTGCAAAATACCATAATTTACCCATATGCTGGCTTTGTGGTAAATTCTAGACCAATTTTCGGTATTGGTAGTTTCCAATGAGGAAGCAATGCTAATATTTTGAAATAGGCTTCTTAAACTCGTAGTTTTCTTAACTATTAAGAGAGAAAAACCCTTATTTTCAGAAACTGACGAGTGCTTTTCCTTCTGCCATCATCACATTCGTCTTTTTTTCTTTTTATTATTGGAGAATCCTTATTTCAAAGGATGAGCAGCATTGCTTTTCCAGGAACTGAATATAGAGGTTGTCTCCTTATGAAACTCCAGTGTTACATACCTTACGTTTGTTCCTTCTGATTGCCTTAGAAAAAGAGGAGAAAAACTAAACTGGATGATAAGAGACACGACGAAACTGACGTCGTGCTTCCGTAGCGCAGTCGGCAGCGCGTCAGTCTCATAATCTGAAGGTCGTGAGTTCGAGCCTCACCGGGAGCAATGTTTTGCAGACAGCGTTTCCTGCGCTTTTTCTCTAAATTTTCTTCGAGGATTCATAAGTAAGAAGCCGCCTTTTACCTCGTCTGTTTTGTATTTCTTAACCTGCGATCATCAGTTAATCTTACGCACTTTTATTAGAAACTATAGGTAACAGGTAGAGCGTGCCTCTATAGCTCAGTGGCAGAGCGTCTGTCTCGTAAACAGAAGGTCTGCGGTTCAATCCCGCATGGAGGCAATGTTTTGCAAATATCAAATTCGAGAAACTGACGGTACTGATTTCAAAGTACCAAATAATTACACTAAATTAAAGGCATTGGAAATTGAAAATATTGATTTTTGGGGGTAGTTTTCAACTTTGAACTTTTCAGTGCACTTTTAAAATTGGTCACAGGTTGGTGAAGTTGCCCACGCATTGCCCACCAAACTATTTTAAGACATGGAAAAAATTATTCTCTATAATTTTTCCACAAGAGGGTAACTTAGAAAAAAAACTTTCAAAAAGAATTTATTATTAATTCTGACTTGATATCCACGCAACCTATCACATGTGATAACTTATAAGAATTAAACAAATAAACAAATAAATAAAAATTTCCCTCATTCGGTTGCAAATTTCCTTCACCGATCTGCGTCTCTTCTCTCGCGTGCTCCATAGCACGCATCCTAGCTGTCTGCCTACTAAGAGTCTTCTCACGACTAAGCAAATGAATAAGTAAACAAAGTATTTTTCTTCGTTTTGCTTTGAATATCCTTCATCTATCTGCGTCTCTTCTCTTGCATGCTCTATCGCTCGTACCCTAGTCGTCTGTCTGCTAAAAACCCTCTCACAGCTAAATCTTACTGGATGATTCCAGAAATTGGCCCATGGACTTGTTTACGCTCGGAAATCTGTGGCCGCTCCATGAAATTGCCATAGAAACAACAAAAACCTCTTCTCAGCATGGGCTTCATCCTGATTTTTGAAATTTTTAATCTCTTCCCTACTTATATCCGATCACTGCTTATATCCCTTGTTTATCTCGCTTATACCCACGCATACTCGTGGCTGGCGAGCTCAAATATCGTTCAGTTATTATGATTTCCTATTGAGATGAGGAGCATTCCTCCGTCTTAATAATAAGAAAAGCCTTTTAGTACTGTTGATATCCTCGCTGCGGTTAAGCTTTCAAGTAATTTCCTGGTTAACATCCTGTTTTGTGCGGCGAATTCTTGATTCAATTATTTTTCGCTATTGATATGAGTAGTTTTTTACAAATTGATAGGTGTTGTCTCTGTGAAGCACGTCCAGAAGAGATCCAGTTACTGCTATTTTTTCGTACTTTACCCCTATTTCCTTGCGTATTTTCTGGAATATTTTCTGGAATAATCGTTCGCATGACGTGTGCTTCCATATGTCCGTATGTTTATAGCCAACAGACCTTTTAACAAGTCCAGCAATCCAAATTCTTCAAGAGTTTCAGGACAATCCAGTTTTTCCTCAGGATTTTCTCATTCTGGAATTCATTTTACCGAAAGCTCACCTTGGTCAATCCCATTTTTCCTTATTTTCCTCATCGTGTCTTCAGGGCCTGATTGCATCGTTCAGATTACCCGGGGTAATCGTGATGAGACCCGTGTTAGCGATAAGTTTATGTGGTGTTAACACGTTTACCCTGGGTGATCTCAATTATGGAATTTCGAGATTCTCCCATCTTCGATGCTCACCTTAGTCAGCCCCATTTGTCTCATTAATTACCCATTAGGTCTTCAGAGCTTGGTTGCGTTATTAGAATTACCCAGGGTAAGATATCGGTGATTAAGATTACCCTGAATAAACGTGTTGGGAACCATGTTAACGGTGGTTTTGTGTGGTGTTAACACGTTTACCCTGGGTAATCTCACGATGCCTGGAAAAACTACCAATGCTTCCTTGCTTCCATACTTTGTAGTAAATCTTGTTTTGATTTGAGATTGCCCGCTCATTATCTCTAGCAGCATCCTTTCTAGGAAATATAAATCCAGGGCTGGGAGTCACGAAATGATAAGAATGCGAATCAACTATGGATAACTTTACTGGTGCTGGTATAAGCTGCGCAATCCTAGAAGACGTGAAAGCTAATTTGCTAGCCCGGTCTTGCTCGGTTATATAATACGATCATGAATATTAGCTCAGGTAAATCATAAAATCTTCCCCATCATGCAAATTCTCGAAATATCTCTAACATTCTCTGCAAGTTCTGCACTTAGCCGACTTTCCTTGTGCTGAACTGTTGCTATGCTGCCGCTAGCATCTTGACAGACCTTCTTTCTGGATTCTCTGCTGTTTTATCCACACTTCATCCCTGATTTCACTTACCAACGGCATTTGTTCCTTAAGTAATGAATAATCCATGGATTTTTAGCTCGGATGCTTGTAGTCCGCGGCTTTTCTTAATTGAGTACATTTAAAAATTCTGCACTTCTCGAATGCTGGGGTTTAATTCAGATTCCAGGTTGGGGTCCTTATCCTTACACTCCATGGAACCTAGCTTTTTTAGAGCTAAACTCAGCTTTAAAGCCTAAAAAGTATTGATTTCTATTGATTTCGATGTAGCTCACCTAGCTTCTGATATCCCAGACTTCCACTGCTTTCCTCTCCAAATTCCTGATCATGGGACGATTCAACAGCGTGCAGACCACGCACACTGGTGGTTGGTCATTCACGCGTCGGGGGATCTCCTAGCGTGAGAAATTTTCCTTTGCATGGGGAGTAGGTTGTGAAAGCACTATTTTTGCTCGTCTGGCCGTCTCTGCAGAGGCCTTGTTGTCTATTCGATGCATTTTTGTTCTCGTTGTTTCTATGCTACATTCGTCACATGTGGCCATATATACAATAGATGCCGTTGTGGTACGGTGACCGGAGCTAGTGTCCTTGCAAATTCTAAAACCTAAGTATTCCAGTATCTTTTTATGACTATAAACTTAATTTTATGTACCTGCTCTCGAGGGTCGCATTGTAAAACTTTTACAATGTATAGAATGATTGAATGAATGAATGAATGGAATGAGTGAATGAATGAATGAATGAATGAATGAATGAATGAATGAATGAATGAATGAATGAATGAATGAATGAATGAATGAAATGAATGAATGAATGAATGAATGAATGAATGAATGAATGAATGAATGAATGAATGAATGAATGAATGAATGGAATGAATGAATGAATGAATGAATGAATGAATGAATGAATGAATGAATGAATGAATGAATAAGGGAATACCTCCTCCATACTCTTTTTCTAGCAGGCCTATACCCGATGTGCATATTGAAGATAACTAGGAACAATGGCCAATCCAGTCGCTGCCCTAACGCATCTCAGATGCACGCGTTTGCGGTCGCGCGCTCTCTTCTTTGAGGATGTACAGTGAGCGTCGATGGCGTTACGTTTTTCGCGGACAAGGGAATCACGCAACGGAATCACACGGCCGCGCCGCTCGCGCTGGAATGGCCCCCGTAGTGGGAGATTATGGTTGTTTATACTGTTCCTTCAAATTTGATAACAGCTATTCGGAAGTACTAAGTAACTATTAGGAAAATCCTACGATTTGTCGCTGCAGCGAGGATTCCAGCGTGGGCGTGCGGTCGCGACGCGTGCTCTTCGGGTCCGCCATTGACGCTCACTGTACATGCCGTATCATCCTGTTTTCGGAGAAAATTCTCCGCAGATGGATGCGTGCGTGCGTCTGACGTGCTAATGGCGCACGTAGCTGATAGAAATTGCATTACATCCTCGCAAAATGTGGTATGTGGTAGGAGAACTTGTATTATTTTGTTTTCATCATTTTCGTTCTTTTTTTTTTCACAGTGACGCTGTGAAGCAAGGCATAGGCCTAGATTCATTCTATACTCCTGTGTTATCAAGGAAGTCTTATAATTTCTCGTTGCGGCGAAGATTCCAGCGCAGCAGCGCGGTCGCGGCACGTGCTTCCCGAGTGTGCGAAGACCGCGTTTTGGCTTTGCTCAAAGCAAAAAACAACGCGCCACACAACGTGATCCTTTAAAAAACCTCGAAAAAACATGAATTTTACGGTTGGAGAACTTATCCAGGGTCTAAATAATCCAGTTCACCTGCCTTTGTTCAATAGGAGAATGTCCCAAAAGTTAGGTTCCTTGAAGTTTCCCCCAGGATTGGCTATTATGGCCAATAGCGATGCCAGAGTGTCGCCGAGCAAAATCCACAGCCATTCGCTTCATTGCTCTGTCTCTGTCCCGTACTTCCGGGTTGATATTGCCCAAGTTCCCGGAGAATCCCGCCCGTCCTACTGCAGAAACACCCACAGCTCATCAGACAGAGCAGCTGAGCAATTACCCTTCTATTTCGCCGGGGCAGCACATGTACTCGGCTGTGCACTTCGTCAGAATATCGTTAGTGGCCCAGCACAAAGCTAATTTACCAGCGAAACATAGGACCCGGGGGAGGG
>JARK01001417.1:154222-193003 GCA_000688135.1 Ancylostoma ceylanicum
CCTGGGTGCACGGCGCTGGGCCATTGTGCGTTTTTTGAACGGGAATTGAAGAACCAGGAATGATTGTCAGGGTAACTACAGTCGCTGCGGTAGCCTTGGGCATGAGTCTGGGTGCATCATCAGGATTACTCAGGGTAAACCTGTTATGCCCATGCCAACTACGGATGAACTTGTGGGGTGTCAACATGTCTACCCTGGGTAAGCTCAATGATGCATGTGGCCCCTAGCCCCTTGCATCGGTGAGATTACCCAGGGTAAATGTCTTTTTAACCACGTTAATGATGGCTAGATTTGTACATACACACCCTTCACCCAGGGTAATATCAGTGATGTATGCGACCTCTGGGTCGACGATGAACCATCCTTTTGGGAACGATTGCGATTACCCAAGGTGGATGCGAAGACGTCCATGTAAACTATGGCTAAATTCATGGGGTGCCATAACGTTTATCCTGGGTAATTCTCCTGATGCATACGGCCTCTGTAGGCTCTCCTACATTTGCGTATATGTCACTAATATAGTTTACCCCGGGTAATCTCAATGACACATGCGGCCTCTGGGTCAACGATGAGCTTGGGAAAGAATAATATCACTCTAGGTAAACGCCCGTGCTAACGATGAGTAAACTTGTGGGTTGACAACGCGTTTACCCTGGATAATTTTCTCCATGCATACAGCCCCTATAGGGTCTCCTACGTGTATGTGTATGCTATTAACACCTTTTACCCCGGGTAATCTCAATGACGCGTCCCCCGCCTGGGTTAACATTGAGCTGTTCTCCTCGGAGGAGTGTGTGTTTACTCAAGGTAGATGCGATGACATCTATGTTGATGATGGGTAAGGTTTTGAGGTGTCAACACGTTTACCCTGGATGACCTTCTTGATGCACGTGGTCCCCGTAGAGTCTCCTACATGTATGTGTACGATGCTAACACAGTTTACCCTGGGTAATCCCAATGAGGCATTCGGAATCTGGGTCAACGGTGAGCTGCTCTTTTTGGCAAAGAGCGACTACCCAAGGTAGACGCGATGGCGTCCTTGTTAACTTTGGAAACATTTGTGGATGTCGACACGTTTACCCTGGGTAATTTTCTCTATGCATGCTGCCTCTGTAGGGTCTCATATATGTATATGTCATGTGTGTATGCTACTGTCCTAGTTTACCCTAGGTAATTTCAGTAACACATGCGGCCCCTGAGTCAACGATGAGCTCGGGGAAGAGTGTGATTGCTCAAGATAGACGCTATGACGTTCATGTTAACGACGGCCAAACTTGAGGAGGTGTCATGCTTACCCTGGGTAATCTCAGTACTGCATGCTGCTCCTAGAGGTTCTTAAGTGCCATATTTGCGGCCCCGCGAAAGGTAAATACCCGATAATGTCAGCGATATCTACACAACTAGCGATAGAGCACGTTTGCTAATGTCACTGCCCTATGATCCCTTAGGAGAGTAAAGTGGAAAATCCAGGCCAAGTACGTTTTTGTGGATTTAAGGAAATTGCCCCCAGTATGGAAGTGAGCTTATCTAAGGCTCTCGATAGCCCTGCGCTGACGACGTGTCGTGAGCCGATAAGTTTGAGGGCGGAGTCGGCCCTCAATAGTCGCGCTGCTCGTCGTCGTCGTCGTCTTTTGCTGGCCTTATCGCGTTGAGGTAAATAGTGAGGATCGTCCTTATTCCCTGCATATTTCCTCATTCCTCACATCGTTTCTTCCTCTTTTCATTTCACTTAACCCTACTTTATTTGCTCCTTGTGAACAGCCCTAAGTTATGTGGGAAACCTTCAAATTTGCAATGGATTCAGGAAAATGCACTGAGGAAAATAGGAAATAAATAAATAGAGGAAACCCGAGAAAATTTGATTTGTGAACTGGTGGAATTTTATTGGCCCCGCCCACCTGGGAATTGGTTCACGGAGTCGCTGTAACTGTCAGCCGCTTGTCGTTTCCGCGCTTCCTTTTGGAAAGAACTTGAGCAGGATCTCCTGCTATCCTGCTGCCTAACAAACTGTCTGGTGTATCTGCTGCTATCCTGCTGCTATCTTGCTGCTTGTAATTGAAATACGAAAAAAAAACAAATGTAAAAGTACACTTATAATTGAAACGCAAAAGTATAGTTGTTTCTATAAAAGTTAGTCAGTTTTTGTTCTTTTTCAGATTCCTAGTGCGATAGAAAATTTTTCACGAAGAAAAAAGTCATGAAGTTTTTGAAGTTTTGAAATTTCTTGAAAAATTCTTGGAAAGAGGTCTAGTTATCGGGTTTAGGGCGTTACATGTAACGTGGGCGTGGCCTGTGGGCTCTATGATTGGCTAATTGGGTGGATTGACCAATCGCAGAGCTCATGCGCACCGCCTTCGCAAGAGCAGCGCTCCACAGCCTCAATTATTTTTTATCGAAGAGGTATACATGAAGAATCCATAGATTGAATGGAGAAAAAACGTTAGTAAGAGGAGGTTTTCCAAGATTTCCTTTCATTTTCCTCTGTTTTCCTCTGTAGTACCTCTGTACTGCTTTCCATGAACAAAATTTTCGAATTTTCCATGGAAGGCAGAGGCTTTCCTAGTTATTGCCCAGAATTGTGCAGGTAATCCCTCTTGGAACTCCCTTTTGATTGTGGTGAAATTGGATTTTTATTTGCCTTATTTATTTTTATCTTATTTCTATACTCAAAGATGCGCGTAAACATATAAGGATATTTAATATGACATATTTAGTGAAAAACATTCCTCGTGGCTGTTTGTTTTGTTGTTTTCTCCATGATATTCTCATTTCCGTTCTTAGCTCAGGGATTATTGGTTTAACGAGGAGTAGCCCACTCATCACATCACTCCGGGAAACCGTGAGGGTGGGAGATTTCCGGGCTTCGCTCGTATTCATCATACGTTCATATGGGTGCAAATGGCTTCTTGCCTGGATTTCTGTTGGGCACTTGTGCTGTTCTCGGTAGTACCGCAGTGCAAGTATTCTTTCTTCGTACTGTAACCCCTGTCTGACCATTTCTGCGTCCGCCAATTCTATTAGCAGGGGGGGGGGGGAGACGGTGTGGTTCGGCCCTTCTTTGGAAATTTCCAAATTCCTTTTTTGCTTTTACTGTTTACAATTTGTTTCGTGGATTTCAGCATAATTCTTCTATACCTGAACATTTTCTCGGCTTCTGGATAAAATTTGGTAAATTTTTGCACCGTACAACGTTTACCGGTGTCGGTTTTTCCCACAACAATATCCTGGTCCGCATGCATCACTGGGATTACCCCGAATAAACGTGCTAACATCGCCAAATTTACTCACCGCCTACATAGACATCAATATGTCTACCCTGGGTGATCTCAATAATGCATGCAGCACCTGTACCATTTGTTTGCCGAGGCCCTACAGTACGTAATTTGGTTTTCTTCCCAGTAATTTGTTAGGAATCCAGGATCTTTAGTCTAGGGCTTCGTGAGTCTTGAATTAAGGAGAGGAAAACTATGGAAGTGATCTTTACTCTGATCACCAATACGTTTACCCTGGGTAATCTCAATGATGCGTTTAGTGGTTTTTCTCCCAGTAACTTGTTAGAAGTCCAGGATTCCATATCTTATCCCTTGCTTTTCATGAATTATGGAGAAAAAAACCTGTAAAAATGGTTTTCACTTTGATCACTGATACGTTTACCCTGGGTAATCTCGATGATGCGTCCAATGGTTTTCTCTCAGTAATTTGTTAGAAATCCAGGAGTTTATGTCTTGTGCCTTGTCAGTCTTGAATTAAGGAGAGGAAAACTATGGAAATGATCTTTACTTTGATCAGCAATACATTTAATACATTTACAATACGTTTACCCTAGCTAATCTCAATGATGCACCCAGCGGCTGTACCATTTCTTTGCCGAAATCCAACAGTAATTTGGTTTTCCTTCCAGAAATTTGTTAGAAATCCAGGATTCCATGTCTTATCCTTTGCTTGTCATGGATTATGAAGAAAAAACCTGTAGAAATGCTCTTTACTTTGATCGTCAATAGGTTTACCCTGGGTAATCTCAGTCATGCATCCAACACTAGTACCATTCCCTTGCCGAAACAATACACTAATTTGGTTTTCCTCCCAGTGACTAATAAGAAATCCAGGATTTTTTTGTTTTATGCTTTACCAATCTTGGATTAAAGGGGGAAAATGGTAAAAATGATTTTTACTTTGATCACCGATACGTCTACCCTGGGTAATCTCAATAACGCATCCAGTAGCTGAATAAATGAGCGAAAAACCTTCATATCACTTCCTGAAACAGTGCAAAATCCAGAGATTATCAACAATGTCTGTGCAAATATTGTCTGTGGTGGGCCGAAATCCACAACTTCCTCACTCCAGGGGCAGATACTTCCATGCCAGACCAGCGTCTGCGTACGGGCGAGCGCTCGTGTCAACAACCGCAAATCTCACCACGATTCACTTAAATTCGAATCAATTTCTATTGAATAAGCGGACCAGTTGGACACTAAATTCGATCCCCGGGGGGAATTCCCAGCCAGGAAGTAAAAATGACAAGAAGTTGGCTATTTTCCGTATTTATTTTGCCTTATGACGTCATTAGAGAACACTCCATGCATCGGAACTGGTGAGTTTCTCGCTTCTAGATGAACAATATCCAACTACTGCGGCTGGGAAAATGAATCTGTCGCGATTTCTTCGAAATTTCCTTTTTCATTTCCGTCCAAACTCTGTGGAATTTGAAATGCAGCTATTATTTCGTCATTTTCAAAGTTTAAATTGAATTTTTTTCTGGATGTCCAGCAATCTTGTGGCTACTTCCTATTGAAATGACAGTTGGTGAACATGACAGTCCAGAAACAATCACTCGAATCCAGAAAATTGTCCTTTTTCTTGGAAATGCACCTGAAGACACAGACAAGTCGTTTTCCGGGGCGTCGCTTTCTTTTTCTCGGATTTTCTCGGACGGTGTTTGCAATTTCTCGCGAAATTGTTTGTTCCTCTGCTAATCCTTTAGAATGCAAAAAGTTTCAAACAATCCGTTGGAAGTGCTTCCGGAAAAGAAGAAAATAAACATTGGAACCATAGAAAAAGGGCCTACCACATCGCTTCTGCTTAGCCAGCTTTTTTTCCGTTTTTTTTTCTGGAAAAAACGTCCAGCCTGGGAAATAGCGCTGTCCTTTGTTTGCCTTTCTCCTGGAGTAGATCCTGCTGAGAATATTGGTGCAATTCCGAATCCAGGCTCAATAAATAATGGTGGCTTATTATGCTATGGTACTGGTTGCCTACTTACTTGCTCCTAATTAGTCTGCATCGTCATTTTGCACCTCCTCAGCGTGAATTTGCATTGCGAGAACTGGTCCCCAGACGTTCTCTGCGTCTTTTTACGGCTTACTCCCATGGATTCCACAAAAATAGAGGACTTCTATGGAACCGTCGTGCGTCTGGAACAACGCAGACGACGTAAATAGTACAATCCTACAATTTATTAGCATTAATAAATAATTAATTCGTCACATTTAGCATTTATTGTCGTCTGTCATTGCGGACTTTTAGGGCTACCGTAAACTTTGTGAGCTATTCCCGGGACAGTTAGCCAGGAATAGGGTTTCTAAAGCCGATCAACGTCCTTATTATGGGAATTTAGGGTTTAGTATTCTTAATTTTTTAAAACAAAGGCTCAAATTTTTTTCAAGGGGCGAATAGGGACAAGGCACCGGCGGACGCTGGAAGTGGGCTAAGGGTTTAGGGATTCGGACAGGGAATAGAATTAATAAAAATGGTAATTCTAAAAATCAATATCTGATGAAAATTATTTTAAAAACAATAATGAAAATGAACAATTATAGTTATACTGATACAAAGTTTTTTTGAATTTATTTTGTAAAGTGATTTCAAAAATTCAGCGACCCATGCTCGGGGGAGAGGGAGGAGGGGTGGGGTAGGATATCCACGGGGATGCCATCGATACTACCTCCGCAGATTCAAGGTTTTAACAGGTTTAGAACCTACTTGTTACTGTACTTGGGTTTTGACTGACCTTATTTCTCTTGAAGACATCAGTGCATAGCTTTTTGTTCGGCTACCAGCGATGTTATGAATATTTCGATGAGTATACTGAGCATCATGCCCGAGGCGATTCCCAGTTGGATGAGAAACCCGCGTTTATGTGAAAAAATGCCTATACCTTTGTAGTTTTGAGCCAATGTGACCATCTTCAAAGCCTCTTAATGTAGTAGGAGTAATTTTCCTGGAATGTACTGCTTAAGAACCACGTGGCAGGAAAATTCCCGAATTTACCGGAACTTTGTTAGATTTTTGCGTATTATTTCGGGAACCATGGAGAAACCGAACAATAGAACTATTTCAGCGAGTAATTTTTTAGCAAATCAAGAAAAATCCAGTGTTTATAGAAGGCAAATCCCTAAAACTCTGCCGATTTTTTCCTGGTGAGCTGCACTGCTCTTTTTTATGAGGGCATTCAAATTCTAGGCCTATTCGGAGCCGAATATTCAAGTTTGATTAAGTTTGATATGCTATTTGGTCTTGTTATCACATTTATGGACCCCCAAAAGCCGATTGGATGCTTCTTCTGTTCTATAGGATTTCTATAAAAGGAGCTACTGTGTGTAGGTGTCACAGTAGCAAACAATGAGCAATAGATAATAAAAAGAAGCCATCGTTGGCTTGCCGGCTGGACCCCAAGTGAGAAAATCTCCTGTCCCCTGCCGCTGCTGCTGCTAGCACTGCAGGATTGTTTGGATCAGAGCCAGCGTCTCACATAAATTATTCATCGCCCATCTTACTTCCGGATGAGGCCACTAGATTCGTTGACTTCCTTTTTCCTCCCGGGAAAACTTGAACCACATTATTCTGATGAGTTGAGGTTGATGCAGTGCTTTTTCTTTCCCATGCTCAGCTAGGCAGCTCTTCTTGGGAAAAGGACATTTTCCATAATTGCGTGGAAATTTTGCTAATAATCCTTCTGGATATTTCTTGAAGGTTTCATGCAAGATTCAATGTGCACGATGCCCTCAGCGTTTATTTAGCACGAACGTTGCAAATCGAATTACTGTGGAACGACTGCGGGCGATTTGGTTGCAGAGCGTTTCGCTTCTTGTTTTCTGTGGACTATAGGCCCTGCCCAATTTTTTCCGGTTCCGAGGATTTTGCTATTTTTCGAGGATAAAATTGAAATATCCAAAACCACATCCACGAAGAGGATCTGCCTCATGCTAGGTGGAGATTCTGCGAAATTTTCTCTAAGCCCCGTTATTTTGTTAAAGTAATTTTAGCAATTTTTCTGGTGATCTAATGGAATAATTTTCCAGGAATTGGAGAATTTCCCACGTTTTTTTTTCACTCTAAATTGGAACATTTCATAGGAAGGTGAGGGGGGGGGGGGATCAGTCGTCGATCGGCGGTAAGATATGGAAGTGCAATGGTCATGTAACTTGCAAGCAGGTTAACTCGTCCACTATTGTTTTGCCCCACCTCTTGCAGTTAGGCTCCGCCCACCAGGTTTTGTGCAGCTTATCATGTGGGTCAGGCTTGAAATAACCTCGATTCAATCCCTACCTTGAGTATGTGGATGACGCAGCCAAAAAGCCGTTCATGTACAGTGCGCGTCTGGCGGCGGTGACTCTTCCCCAGCCTCGACAAGTACGCCGCGCAACCGCGCCGCACGCGCCGGAATTGCCGTTGTTAGCCGTCGCAGTGCTATTTCTAGGCGCTTTTCTTCCTTATTTGGTGACCTTCCACTTTCTTTATGTTTTATAACGAGAAGTAGCATAATAACAGCAAACGACATCGATTCCGGCGATCGCGACGCGGTTGCACAGCGTGCTTGCCAGGACTATGGGTGGTTCACTGCTATTATGCAGGTTTTGAAACCGGATTTTTTTGAAATTCATCCACATTATTAATTTCTCCCTGTTTACTAATCATTTTTCAGTGTTTTGGTATTTTTAGGACTATTTATTTCTATAATATAGGAGATATAAATATTCATCAGTTATAGTTATAGTCACTTATTTCTGCCTATTATTATACCTTTTTCCTACTCATTCTCTGAGTCCTCGGAGCGCGACCCTACAATTGCGTTCCAGGGAGGGTAATCCAAAAAATGTTTTTTTCCAAACTTACAGCAATTTCCATTAGTTACACGTCTTCTGGATATTTTCAGGATGTACGCAATTTTGCGTAATTGCAGGCATCCCTGCGTCTCTTTTTTCTGCATGGTGCAATTACTTGCAATTGGAGAGTTTTCCGCTGAAATTTTAGCCGAACTGCAAAGAACGACTCGTCTCATCTCACCACTGAACCCTTAGGATTAGTTTCTGATCAGCGGCGCCTGCCGGTATTTACTCATCCGGCAGTCATCATTGGTCACATTGCGGCACCCGTGACACCTGAGTACTCACTGCGGTGGCGCGTGTAGCCGAAAAACTGACGAAGTTCTATAATCTGCAGCTACAAAAAACCTCACCGGTAAAAATATTCCAAAAAATGTATTGATTTCTGTTGCTCTCGAATATTTAAAGTGAACTGTACTTGGTATTTCAGTTCTTTCAAGTTTTGCCCGGCTATTAGCGCTTTATTCGTGAGGAAAAATTGGTTGAAGTAGTGAGACTCCTATAACTAGTCACGGAGAAATTTTATCCTACCCCAGTGCTTCTATCGCAAGTGCACTCCATTGCCAAAGTATGACCCACTGACAAGTAGCGTTCGGCGGAATTGTGTAGATTCGAGTAGACACAGACACTTCTCCATCTCAATTTTGTGAATATACCTTTTAATACAAAAAATAATTAGGCATTAAGAGGTCACATGATGGGACTTCGTCATGAACTCGACAGGACGCGCTCTATGGGCAATTTCTGTCCCCTTGCGAATTGGAAATCAACATGTCAGAAGATGCAGGAGAATGAAGAAACTCACAAGGGGGATTACCTCCAAAAACCTCAAAAAGCAGCTGTGACCCACTTTTATTACATGTAACAGACGGACTCTACCCATGCTCGCTCCATGGCTAATATATGACCCAAGGTGAATGCCCCGCCCCGTGGTCACCACGCCTCAAGGAAGTACTCTTCACTGTCATGATTCTTCTTTTTATTCGTCTCATTTGGGGTAAAAAATCTCATAGCGGACTTCAGCCAAGTGCTCTATTGCGATGCATCAGTGCGCTCCACTGCCAACATCTGACCCAGTGCAAATCTACCGGATGTCCAGGGGGCAAGAAATTTTCGTGTGGCTTCTATGATGCATTGCGTGGGCGCATTTCAGAAG
The DNA here is from genome assembly GCA_000688135.1 of Ancylostoma ceylanicum. Classification (NCBI taxonomy): domain Eukaryota; kingdom Metazoa; phylum Nematoda; class Chromadorea; order Rhabditida; family Ancylostomatidae; genus Ancylostoma; species Ancylostoma ceylanicum. The sequence continues at coordinate 163,481 of JARK01001417.1, forward strand.
AATGAAGCATGTCAAATATTCTTCGTTACCCGTGAAAAACGCCCATTGTCCCGAGTGAAACGGTGGTTTTTTCTCGGATGCCCTTGGTGAAAGCACAGCGCATGCGAAACGAAACTGTGGGCCGCGCGTGTGCACACAGCCATCCACAGGTTTTCTGGAAATTTCAGCTATGCTTTGTGTCTATTGTTCTAGCGCGAGCGCGTTAGGTTTCGTGCATCAGTTGTTCTGCAGGGCTGGGACTAGGGATAGGGATGACTTTTTGGGATTTTCTTGGATGTTTGAGACCTGATTCCTCATGAAATCATGCAATATCGCGCTGAAATCACGTCTTTGTCGAGAAGTTGTTGTCGAGGAGGATTTCCCGCTCGCGATCTTAGCACTCTTCGTACTAGTGCTAATGGGATAATTGAGGTATTTAGCGAGGGTTTTTCGATCGCAGTGAGGTAGCAGCAGTGCGATTTCATGCTGATGCGTTCGGATAGGCTTGAAATGCTGGATTCATCCGATTCTGAGGGAAAAAAATTGCTTTGACCCCCTATTTTCAGGATTATTCGTCATCAGACAGATCTTATTCTTCCTCGATTTGACCTATTCTCTCAAGATTATTTCCAATATTATCTCCATTCTCATTTTTAAAATTTTTTTAAGAATTTTTGTCCACTCCACTACACTTCACCACTATTGGCGTTTTGATCCTACTTTTTTTTCTCTTTTCTTCTTGTTTTTTCTTTCGGTTTTTCTTTCGATCATTAACCAATGAACGCATAACCAGGCAAAACCAGGCCAGCAAACTAACTTCAACGGTCTGCGTCTCCTAATATTGCGTTGTCTATGAGATCACCACTCAAACCACTGCAAACCATCGTTGCCTTGGTGTGGTTATTGTTTCATAAATCCTAGCCACGGCCTTGGATTCATAATTGAGATTACCCAGGGTAAACGTTTTGACGCACATGTTAGCGATGGGAAGGGTTAAGATGTGTTAGCACGTTTACCCTGGGTAATCTCAGTGACGCATTCGTTTTTTTAAATTTAATAACATTTTCTGCATCAAACTAGTTCGATCGCTTCGGCTGTCATTTCACACTTGTATTTTAACAAAATTCACATTATTATGACATTTTTCTCAGGAATCTTGCCTGATTCTGGATGCATCCTTGAGATTACCCAGGGTAAACGTGTTGGCGTCCGTGTTAACGACTGGTAAATTTGTGTGGTGCTGGCATGTCTGCCTTGGGTAATTTCAATGATGAATACGGTCTTTGGATTCCTCGTTCCTCCCTTTGTTTAGGCGCCATTCCATTTTTTGGCTTTCATTGGTATTTCCCTTTTTCTGCCATCTATTCCTGAAAATGACCCTTTTCCAGAAGGGAAGACCAATACCTGATCTCTGTGGATGTCATTCTATTGTATGACGCCTACTATTTTAAGAATTTCCAATTTTTCCCCAGAAATTCCACGCTTTTCTCAATTTTTCCCATCACTCCCTCTAGAAGTTTGAAGGATTTTCCTTCATTTTATTTGCTTTTTCTCCCATGTTTTCTCCGTATTTTTTGTATGTACGCACAATATGCGAATAATTTTATCCAGGAACCCGGGAATCCTATGATTTTGTACTTTCCAGAGATGGAAGTCAGTATATTCATGGGAATTGTCTGTATGGTGGTCGTATGCGGTAACATCTTCGTCCTGTACGTGTTGGTCTCGCAACCGTCACTGCACACCACGACAAACTTCCTCGTCTTGTCGTTGACGATCAGTGATCTACTACTCGGCACTGCCATCATTCCGTTTGCTATTATACAGGTGAGACGTTACCAGTTATAGATCGTCCTATCCTAACTAAGCGCATTGTCCGCAATCGCAAACCACGCGCTTGGCTTGTACTTGTACTTTTCTTCCTGGCAGAATCCATTAGCTCCTCTTCCTAAAAAGGAAAACACGGCATATTTTCGGACTTCTCGAACATGCTTCAGGCCTGAAGAGCGCTTGCCCCGAATGCGTGAGGTGGTCTCACGCACCTCCCGAAAACAATAGGTCTGAAGTAGACTACTGTTAATTTAACATGAAGGTACTGTGGAGCACGGGGGAGGTCGCGGGATCCTTGAGACTTAGGGACAATATGCACCAGGGCCAAGTCCTGTTGCTATGGAACTACCTTAATTTGGAAGAAAAGCTGCTAAGTATATCCTATTTCAATGGGGAAGATAGTTGGAGAGACGCCGCAAAAAAGAAGAACGCTAGAAGGTGTCCAGGCATTGGAGAGGGCGCGGAGAAAAACAGATACTTTGCACGGATACTCAACTAACATCGCTTTTGAAACAAACTGTTCATCATGTCAACGTTCTATCAACGATTTTAGCGCTATTAGAACTTTTGGTGGTACCTTGGAAAAGCCTGGGCTCTGGTGGGCCCAGGATTTATGAGCTTTGTCCTTGGGTGTGTTGGAAAATGGGGCGGAGCCACTGTTGGTTGATTGGTGCGTTCATGATTCTCTTTCCACGGACCACAATCAGTTTTCAATAATTTTCTTATACCTTTTCGTGAGAACTTACAAAGGACCAAGGGTTTGTCAGCCTTACCTTTGGGTGTGTTGGAAAATAGGGCGGAGCCACTGTTTTGTGATTGGTGCGCTGAATAATCTCTTCTTGCGTCACCTTCAACTCTCTAGTCATTTTTGCAATTGATTAAAAAAAATTTAAAAAAAAATTACACTAATTTTTTTGCAAACGCTGAAGAAAGAGAAGTGATGCTTGAATGCACCAATCGTACAACAGCGGCCCCGCCCCCTTGTGTAATTTAACCGTCTACTGACACCATTATCTATCTCAAACATCTATAAAAATGAAGGTAAAAGATTTGTTAGCCTTACCCTCGGGCATGTTGGTAAAAAAGGGGGCGGATCCATTGTTGTGTGACTGGTGCGCTCAAAATCTCTTTTCGCGCTTCATTATTTCTCCAGTCATTGCCGCGATTAATTATCGTAATTACATTTATTGTTTTGCATACGCTAAGAAAGAAGAACAGATGGTTGAATGCACCAATCGTACGACAGCGCCCCGCCCCCTTTTGTCTCATAATGCATTAGGCTCTTATTTTGTATTTTTCTATTTTACTCATTTACTGACACTAGTATCTAAGTTTCAGTATCAATGAAATATAAAAAGTTGACAGGATGCGGAGGAAAAATTTTGGAAATAAACACATGAAATGAAAGTAAAAAAATAAATGAAAGCAGGAATACGTGTTTCTCTTGAATTTCTATACTTATTTACTTGTTTATTTATATGGTAGTCACTGATGTTGTTGTGCTGAATTAGCTGGGAGGTGGGGAGGGGATCCTTCGCGATTTCTAAAGATTCGTGGATGATTTTCAATTATGAGGACAGCAAGCGGCACACAACAGCCCCAACCCCAACAACATCTTGCTATGGACAACGTCATAATCCAGAACGTTCAAATCCTTTTTGCTTGTTGTCCATGCAAGTGAAAAACATCCATGAATATAAGTGACGACTTATTTTTGTTGTCTTTTGTCGACAAACTTGCATTTATCATGCAAATGTCATCGTTGTGGCCCACGTCTTGGGCTGCGGCTGGGATTTATTGTGGCTGGGGTGGTGCCGGCGGCGCTTTTATTTGTGTTTCCACGACGTCTGCAACGTGTTTACTTGCGCGAATAGAGGTGGTCGTGCATTGTTTTTAAGCGCAGCCCAATCGCGTAGCGTATATGGGTGACGGGGTTGGCGTGGCGTGGATCAGGCCCGCGGATACGACCCATTCATCTTTAAGACGAATTTCGCGGATTAGACGTCCGCGCAGCTGCAAAATACACGAAAAATATGCGAAAAACATCTGCTGCTGCTTTCAGGAACACAGCAAGGACTGGCTCTTCGGGGACGTCGGCTGCCGACTGTGGCTGACCGCGGACGTGTGGTTCTCCACAGCGTCCATCTACAACCTGTTGGCGATCTCGTTCGATCGATATATGGCGGTGAAACAGCCGATACGGTATCCGAGCATATCGTCGAAACGGTGGGTGGTTTACTATGAGCAGTTCACCCATAAATATTTGAGAGGTGGTCTCGGTAAGGATGCAGTCAACAACGGTAAACAAAGCTGATGGAAGGGGAGAAGAAATAACAGAGAAAAGTGGGAGTTGCATCAAATTTCCTAAAACACGTTGCAAATCAAACACTCAGGATATATCATAACGAACACATAGAAAGCGGAAGTTATTAGTGCTGCTAGGGCGTGTTTTGAATAAATAAAAAAAATGAATAAATGAATACCTGCTCGGAATACCACCGCTTGACTGGTATTAGGTTGGTGCAAAAATAATGCGCGTTTTTCGATGCATCCTGTTCGCTGCAGAAGATTTCCTGTTGTCATCATAAACAATGTGAGAAGTTGTATATCTCCTTGTAGCAAATTTTATGGCCTTTCCAATAGTTTTGTCCGTTTTCAAAGAAATCCAATTAGATAGATAGACCAACGGAAATTCAAAATGTTAATGTATTACGTGGGAGAGGCTATCCCAGCTCATTTATATATTTACCAGTCTGGCCGTCCGGCTGACGCCGGACTTCCAGACTTCTCCTTATGCTCGCTTCGCTCGCATGAGTTTACTTCGCATCCTNCATATATACAGATAAAAAAAGAAGATATACTATACTATGTTGATTATCTATTACGCAACAGCTACTGCACCTTAAGTAATCTCATATTCAAGTAGGTTAAGAGAGTGCCACAAGGGGGTAACTTCAGTCTACTTCTAGCGGATATCACTTTATCAGTAATGGAATTCAATTATGTTAAGAAGATGAAATTGACTAATAACCTAGTATTCTTACCATACAGATACATGGGTGATCTATTAGTATTACACAATACGGACGACTTTTATATCGGAAAAAATACTTAGAGGTTTACGAAAACCGATTGGAACTCAAACCTACCCTTAAGAATCCGAACGAATGTGACTATTTGGATCTCTGTATAAAGGTAAGTGACAACAAAATAAACACAAGCTGTTCAGAGAAGTTCGCATTGCTCGCTGGCCTACATGAAATGGTTCAGTCTTTGAAGAAAAGTGAAGGCCCTGTATATGCGTATGCAGAGTGATCCTATGACGATTTCTTGTGAGGATAGCAACAAACAACACTTTCTAATCATCCATCCAGTATGCTTCGATAACATGATATGACTGTAACTATGCCTTCGTGCATTGATATTGTACAGCGACTTTATAAATTATGGATCGATGTAAGATCCACAGACATCTGTACTATATTAGTGTTCCAGTCTACTCGTCTTGTCAAAATCGCGAACGCTCAATGTGAATTACCATTATTTCAAATCTTCTGACCGAGGCATCAACGCCGAGCCAATAATCGTCGAGCCACTGAGTCAGGGGTTTGTTTTCACTCCTTACATAAACGCTCTCTGCATTGACAGGTTAGAGGGGTTGCATACGATGCCGTCGGTAAGCTTTGAGGAAACACGAAACCGCGAACTCGCGCCTCCCTCAGTTCTTTTGGCTACAATTTGTTGAAGAGGAAGAAGTTGTAAATCCTTCTATATATATTTCCTATGTATTTTAGAGTTGCCCTCTTGAGTTCTGTTAGAAGCGTTGTATGCTGCGCTCCAAGTCTGCAGAATCGAGCTTTCGGGACCGTTAGAATGATATATGACAAAAAGACTGCCTCTAAAAGGAGTGATACTTTTGATGAAACCTGAAGGAAGAGGGTTTCGACTACGCGTTCCACGCAGACAGTTTGCGCTCTTCTAGGTGATGCAGCTGCGTCGTGACGTGAAACGACGCCCCAACCAAATTTTGGCTTCGTGGCAGTATTTGGGTTTTTCCTCCTCCTAGGAGACCTGTATCGATAACAAGTAGTGGTCGGGTATTGTCAAGTCTGAGCTATGGAGCAGCCATGGACACGCCTTCCAAACCCAGACGCGAGGAAGATAGGAGTCGAAGAATTGACTGGCACACGCAATTTCGGTTCAGATATGCCGCCAAGTTCAAGGCCAATCTCGGAATCCGAATGTTGCATTGATCTTGTCAAGTGTCACCACAAATATTCTCTAGATTCCTCATACATATACTCTGTTGTACTGATATGCAGCAGATTTGTAATCCGAATGAGACATGGAAAGAAATTTCTATACTTTCGTTGGGAAAGTCTTTTTTTTTTTTTGAAAAATCAGAAATTGGAGAGTGATTAACAATTTGTGCACCTATAAATTCATCACAGTTCGCTTTCACAGGCGGTAACGAATGATTGGAAAGAGCTTTTCGGCAACACATTATTTGAGATGAAACTGGCAGCGCCCATTCTTTTTTTCCGATCCCAATAGTAAGTGTATGCCCATTTTGATCTACTTTAGAGGAGACGGAAAACATAAAATTGCGCTTCATCTAGCTAGTCATCCCTTGTGCATGTAAACTAAGTGTCTTTTTCTATTTCCAATTATGTTAATACCCTGAGGGCACAGACTTGTACAAATTAAAACACGATTTCGGCCCTATTTATAGGAATTGAAGTGCTCATATCGGGTGTATACTGGTGAATGTATGTGGGCAGACCCTAAGACGGAACTACGAGGGCGGGTTGAAAAGTTTCCGGAATGACCACTAAAGAGCAAGTGTTTCCCATTTATTTCTATGCCATTCCATAGAGAAATCCTCCAAATGAATTGGCTATAAATATCAATTCGATCTGCCAAAGGGCCTGGTTTTGGCAAGTCCTTCTAGTCTGCCAACTTTGATTATCTTCAGTTAGTGGTGAACGCGAAGTTCGAGCGGTCAAGAAATCTTTCCAAATAAAGAGGAAGATGTCATGTAAGCAAAATACCTCCCATGTACTGATTTTGGAGACACATCGCCTACATTTCCCATCCTTAGCTTTCTTTCTTGGATAAGCGAGGACTGCTGCACACAGGCAAACCGATGACCATGTGCAGGACGTCGTAAAAAGGTACTTCACCAGAAAACGTGGATTAATTCCTCGATATGGAATACATAGACAGGTGGATGATTGTCCACAGAATTGAGGAATCTTTCAGCAACCTTTATGAGCGAAAAGTTCGCATTTACAGAATAAATTAATTCCAAAAAATCTTTCTGAAAGATGTGTGCCGCATTCGCTAAATTCGGAACAAGAGCACGCCGCAAAATGGACCACAGCAGAAAGTTTCAAACTGCTTGTTTGGAAAGGAAAGGGTTTTGAGGTCGAAAGTTCCGCTGGAAATGCAGCTGAAGTTGAGTACTATAATATGCCTACAGGAATATGGTAAAAATCGTGGTTGAGGTTCTAAGAATTTGTTCCGAAAAAGGGAAGCACCGTTCATTGTGGTGGAAAAGTACCGGTATTTGTTTTTGCTTTGTCAGAGGCATTTCACTAACTGTCAGAAAAGGGGTTGCTAGATAATATTTATGAATATCTTTAGAAATAGTAGGAATGCCAATTCACTGGAATTACCCAGATAAGGGGTAGAAAAAAAGCGCGACTTTTCCGCAACGGTATGGCCGCACATTCGAATGTCGAAGGTAGCCACAAAATTGAAAAATAAAAATGAAATATCTCCCTCATGCGCTGGTTCTTTAGCAATGACTTGCTAACGCCTCCGCCTTTCATCAGAGCTCAGAGCCTTGGTGTCCAGAAAGAAATTCTGAAGGAATGGCCAATTATTCTTGGCTGTATGAGGTTGTCGTGAGGAATTCGATGAAATCCTTTGCAGAGAAAGATTTAAAAGCAGAAAAGAGATGGAACCAAGGGTGCTGAGCTTCGACAGAATATAGCTAAAAATAACCCAAGAATTGGACCTGAGTTGTTTTGTTTTCATTGTCATTCCGGAAACTTTTCAACCCGCCCTCGTATGACGAAATTGTACAGCCCGTATTTTTATTTATTTATTTGTTTATTTGGCACTGCATCAGTTGATGTGTACTAATCAGTAACATCAAACTATTAGGTTGTTGGGAAATGATTGAGACACCCCAGATTTTTATCACTCGCTAGAATTTTTCTCTCCAATTAGGGAACATCAGGGACGTGTTGTAAGCACAGTGTATACCCGTAGCCTTGGGCCACCATTCAGGGGCAAACTTGTCTGCAAAGGTTCAGAAATCGGGAAACTACATGTAGAGAATCCATCAGTCAATGATTGAAAATCCTTGAAGTTGATGCAGTGTTGCTTGGCCAAGGAATGCCTGAGTGACCAAATAGGGTGGTAGTTGGAGAGTGCAAGATTGGGCAAGGGTATCGAGTTTGGCAACGCAGTTCATGACTGCTCCTCCTGCTAAGGACGAACCGACAAAGCCGTATGAGGGTGATTTTTGTGCACCAAAACGTGCACCTCGACACGTCGATGTCTCTTTTCTCCATATTTGCCGGCCTTTGCCCTAAGTTGATTATTGCAAAAGGTGTTGTTGTTCATCATATTTAGTGCCAGCAACTCCGGCGGAGCACGCCCTGCTCCAAAACTTACAAGATCGCCTAGATGGTAAATATCTTTGAGGAGACTTATCTACCGAAACGAAAGAACAAAATTGAAGGTTTATGGTTGAATGGCTAACGAGCAACGGGCCAAATACCATAATACATAGTATAGTCACCCCTCCTGCTCGCACTGGCGCCCAACAAGAACCCGAAAAAGGAAATCACTCGAATTAGGTGTCCTTGCATTCTTGCTCCTACCTGCACAATGGCGTAACGCTACATCTTGGCTTACCCTTAGAGTGATTCCTCCGGGGACAGGCTATTACATACTCACACATCCTGTGTCCAAGCAATGTGTGAGGGATGCAAGAGAGAATTTTTGGTGGAGTGTCTCAATCGTTTCCCGACAACCTAATAATTCCAGAAACGACAGACAGAACACAGAGTAAAGTTCTGAACGGACACAAATGCTAACTATGTAGGTTATGACTTGGCTTTTCAGTGATATTTTTGCCTATATTGTGTTGCAATTTATGGAAGGTGTATAAGTTACAGGCGAATCTGTGTGAGATTTTAGTCGCCTCCGAAACTTTGAGCCTTTATTCGCATTCTGTGAGAGGTCTACTGCTTTTATTGCCTAACTTACAATTCAGAAGTATTGTGCATGAGCCCAACTAGAAACTGATCAATCTGGCTGATTTGGTGGATGATTCAAAATTAAATGATTTGAAAATTCGAACACACGGAAAAAAGAAGGCTTTGCATTCCCTCTCATCCTTCATATACAGCTGGATTGCTCTCTTATTTTCAAGAAGTCCACGTTTTTGACATGCTCGAAGTCGAATCTTTGACTTCGAATACATCTTAAATGTCATTCGTTCCTGAGAAATACCATTGAAGAAGTACCACTTGGGAAAGCTCATCCAGCTGCTGTGTTCAGAGTTCCACTCTTCTCTAGTTTGCAGAACTGATTTTCGACTCCACAATATAGTCCTCTTGGAATCCTAGGCTTCAGTTTCTGTGATAATCGAGACTTCTTCAATTTGCGCATACACACAGATCAGGCTCTGTTCTCTGGTCTAATTGTTAGGTTTCCGACGCTATAGGAGGGGCTGCAGCTCAGGAACTCGCTAATATCGCGACATTTAGGCGTTCTCGGCGAGTCTTAGCAAACATTGCGGCGAACAAAACGTTCAATCCTACCACAGAAACTACTGGAACCAGAAGTATTAGGCAGTAAAGATGTCTACAGGGTTTCAAATGACAGATTAAAGAATCAGTATTTTGACAATATTTTCGGCATGGATATACAAGGGCTGGATAACCGTCCCCTCATCACGTTTTTTTAAGAACTAGACGCTGTTGCTATTAGTTGAGTTATTAGGTACCAGTCTGGCCGTCCGGCTGACGCCGGACTTCCAGACTTCTCCTTATGCTCGCTTCGCTCGCATGAGTTTACTTCGCATCCTNCTATGTCATGTGGATAAAACAAACAGCATAATGCTCCTAAGAAGAACAAAATTAGTATCAATCAACTGAAAGCTGACATCAAAGAGTGTGAAAGAATCAAAATGAAAAGAAACTAAATGTGGGAGTAGGACTTTGAAAACAAAACCCAGGGACTAAAGGTTATTCCCAGCATTGTCATGAATGATCTTACATTAGCAGGCACTGATCGCGCCTTGTATAAGCTGAAGCAGCCCTAATTGTGAAGAACTGGGCTCTGCAGTCCAATCTAGCTCTCGGAACAAATTTATTATAAAAGGAGCTGTACTGCAAGGAGAACCATTTACCAACGATGGATCTGAAGAAAAAGATCTACCGAGCAAACCTACTTCTCCAGTACCGTAGCGGCCGTACAGCAGACTAGGCCCACCGTTTCCTTCTTTCAAAACACCTTACTTAAACTCTTCCAAAGTCCACCGTGAGACCAATGGTCAAACATGCACACGGCTGCCATTATTCACGCGTAATTGTGCCAGACCCGCTATGTAATAGTGGTGCTGAAGCGTTTAAGTACCCCTGAATCACATCTCTATTGTTCTCCTGGGGGAACACCGTGCTCTCGATGGACGTCCGCACAATGGTAGAAGTGGGCGCGACGCTGGGAACGATCAAGAAACAGCGCGAAAAATTTCGCTCGCGCCGGATATCCGGTCATCAGGGGCAGGAGAATTCGTGTACTTTTGCATAATTTCTGTACTCTTGCATCCGTGTGGAAATGAGTAAGTGGGAAAAGGGCAAAAATGGAAATTCTACGAATACGTGATGGTCACAGCTTCATCAGGAGTGAAGTGATGAAGACTGGGGAGCGTAAACAAAAACCGGGCAACCAGTTTCGACTTTGAAAATTCCTTTTTTTTCGGGAGAGACATGGTCCTATATTAATTGGTAAGTAACCACAATGGAGTAAAGCGTGATAAAAACCGATTATCGATTCCTATCAACTCCCTGGAACCCATGGGTTTTAGCACGTTTTCGGTGGTTACCTAGGCTTTCAGTTTGGGTTTTCAGCTCCCAAAAAAGACCCTTACGGCCTCACTTCCAGTAGAAAACAATTTTTCCAAGTAATCGATATATCGATCGATGCCGAGTACTGTATCACAGCATAGGAGAACTACCAAAGGATTCTAGCCAAATTTCGTTTCTAGGGTTCTATCTTCATGGCCTTACCTTTTTTTCCCCAAGGGCTCCCCGAAGTCTCTCATCCTTAAAGTCTTAACAACCTTAAGTAGTGCCCTTGACTTTTTTTACACTACCTATTCTGAATCGTCTCACCCTCGATTATGCAAATCTATTATTGTTTGTCGTTGTTTGTCGCACGACGCCCCGCTCTGAATTCATTGCGCGAATCTTCAGCCAATTCCTTGTTCACCGCCTCAAAGACAGCTACAGGGGAAACCTCGTGCCGCTATTAGCGCCGTACTAAAACCACCACAATTTCAGAGTCACTCGCCTGCTCGTCTTCAGTGTGTGGGCGTTTTCCGGACTGCTGGCGTTGTGCCTGTTCATCCTGGAATCCATTCACAACTCACCTAAGCAGGAATGCACTCCAATGCGCCTGCCCAGTCTCTACATCATCTTCTCGGCGTCAGCGTCGTTTATAGTTCCAGCGGTGATTATGGTGGGTTACTGTAGGTTACTGTAGCAGTTGAAACTCTGAAATGCAGAAAATTACAGTGGAGATATTATAGATCGCTTTGAATGTCTCGATTTTCTGCACGGTGCTGACGACAAGTAGATCAAAATGTGTGTCGATCAATAGCAGCGGAGCGTCGATGCGTATCCATCGCGGAGGGAGAAGGCCTAGTGCACATAAGGTATGATTATGTTCTCTGTATACTAATTTGCCGACCACGGGGGGAGGGGGATCGAGCCATCGACCGCGCGAACGAACAGGAAGCCCATTACGATTGCGCTACGATCCATTTCACCAGAAAAATTATTGGAGAGGTATGAGAGAAAGAAAGAAAACGAGAAAGTGTATGATATTCGGAAAGGCGGGTGAGGAAGGCAGAAAATAAGCGCGAATAGCCAGCTACAATAAACTCCAAACGGTCGTAGACAAGGGCCGGGACAGCGGCGCGGTTTTCCTCCGTGTCTCTACCCAACAGGCGCGCTGCCTCGATGCACCAGACGACCAGAGTGCCCGCGCCGCGGTCTCGGCCCTTGTCTATGGCCGTTTGGAGTTCACTGTAGTACGTCGCTCTTAAAAAATTGTCAACGAAAATTGGCGTATTTCAAGTGTGAAGCCGAAGTTTATTCATATGCATTCATTATTCTCATTCTAACGGTATAAAAATAAAATGCAGAAAATTAAAAAAAAAAGAAATGAAAGATGAACATAATTCCTCATACCTACAGGGACCGCCAATTACGACTGCACCTCACCGCGGCCTGGAGCGCCGCAGCACCCACGCGGCGCGGGCGAGGCACCTCTCGACATCAGCAGCTCTCAGCCGCGCCGCGTAGGTGGTGCGGCGCGTTCCAGGCCGCCGTGAGGTGCAATTGTGATTGACGTTCCCTGTAGTGTAGTTAATTCCAAATAAAAGCCGAATAATTTGGTGATTTGATCAATAATTCATTGGATCAATTCTAAGAGTCGAATATGCGAATCTCTCCTACCTCCACAGCTGTATTGCTTTCTCGAACCTTTGAATTTTCCATTCATTCTGACTCGATTATTCGAATTCGAGTGGATCTAACGCATTACCCGGTCCCAATTACCCATTATTATAGGGTACGTTTTACCTGGGCGAAGTATTTTACTTCCTGCTTGCAGGTTATGAAGCAGTACTCCGTAGAGAGCAACGATATCCGTCATCATCCGAAGATTTCGGATGAGATGCATCACACCGAGCTGTTGCCTGATGGTTTGTTTTTTTCTGAATATTCTGTGAAAATTGTCATTGGAGCGCACTATTCTCCATCTAATGTTGAGCAACCTACACCACCCACCTCACCAAGTTTTTTTTTTTACTTTTTTTCCTTGAGAAGCTTCCGGATTCTTCAATGACGGCGTTAATTTAATGGGAGTGCCAACTCTTCGTCTTCTTTCTTTCCATTAAATTCCGCTGAGAACAACAAAAAAATTGCTCTCTGCTGCTCCGAAAAAGCGCTCAGGGACCGCTGCTCATCCAAGGAATATGCTATTATTTTGCCGCCTAACCAACTTCCTTCAAAAACCATGGAGCGACTCCATGACTCGTTGTTTTGTTCAGGGAAACAGCCGGCAGAAGTGAACGGCGTGGATCGGCACGCGATCGGAAGTCAGACGCTGAAGACGTTCTTCTCGCATGTGATGGTTGTATCGTTGATCAGCACCAACAAAAAACGCGGCAACATCTTGTCAACGCTGGGAAGGTGAGGTTTTTGCCGAGGAAATGTGAGAAATTTCGAGGGATTTTCGGGAAAAATTTCAGGAAGAGCTCATATTAGCTACTAAGTTAGTTAGTACAACTGAAGAAAATTATCGAAATATCCATAAATCCTTCATCTAACGATTTAACGCATTAACGCATTAACGTAACAGCCACTTATGGCCTAACGTAACGAATTAACGGATTAACGAATTTTGAAATTTTCCTAACGCACATTCTGGTACTCACCATTCTAAAGGCAAACTCAAATAATTTATTATACATTGAATTTAAATCAAATTACTGGATACGTAGTTAGATTCGTGTCAAAATGAAGCCCCTCCAAACTCTCTATCCCTTAATTTTCTCTTTTTCTAACAAGAAAATTGCCTTTGATTATTGATTATTGATTATTTCATAGAATTCGTATCAGGCAGATTTCAAATTCCATGCAACCGTGATTCAGTTTTTTTTTGAAGCACCTTAGCGTGTACTCAAATAAATAAGTAAATAAATAAATATAGTCAAAATTCAGAATTTTTCAAATTTCTTTTCTTGTTTGTTCCACAAAATGGATGAAAACTTTTTATTTCTATAAATATCTCCATTTATTTACTTATTTATATTATTATATTTGAATTATTTTTATCAATTACTAAATATTACAATTGATATTTTTATTAATTTTATTTCCCATCCAGATCCTCAAAATGGGGGTGTGTATCATCGTGAGGGAAGAAGGGGCGTAACCAGCCCACGGTGATTGGCACATTCGAGGCGCTCGTCACGCCCACCTGTTTGTACTCGTACGGCGCCAAGCACAATATACCATGTTTATAGCATTGACGCCGTTCGAGTTCAAACAGATGGGCGTGACGGGCGGCTCGAGTGGCCAATCACAGCTGCCTGGCTACGCTCCCTTTTTCCTTCACAATGATACGCACCCTCAAAATAGCGGAGACCCCAACTTTTCCTCATCACGCCCCCTTTCCACTCACTTTCTGCCTCCGCTACTGGTAACTAATGCTTGGCTCCGGAAAAAAATGTCCTTGCCTTTTTTTGCTCGCCTCATTGCATTTGCACTCATTCCCATGCGGACACAAATTCTGGATTTTTTCTGTTCGAATTTAATTTTGCACTGGCGCGCTCAGACTTTGAATAAGACCTATTCTTTAATGCATCTCATCATTCCATGGACGTAGGAGGACACAGCCTTCACTTTTGAGCCTCTGTGGGCAAATCAGGGGTGCCCTATTTTTGAGCCAGGCTATTGAATGGAATTTGAACGTACATCTTAACTAATATTGGGTGCCTCAGGGGAGGGGAAAGAAGTTGGGAAAATCCTCATAGGAACGACACATGTGAGACAGTGGCCCACATCTGAATCTGCTCCTTTCCAATTTTGAAAATTGAGGTCATCATATATGAATTGTATCGTGCAAATCCCTTTATATCATATATAAAGCAGGGGTTGATAGCGGTGATCCTTTGGCGGCCTCGAAAAGCACGCGACGCGACCGCGCCGCTCACGACGAAATCGTCGCCGCGGTAGCGAATCTAGGTTTTCTTGCAAGTTATTCATCACATTTGATCTTAACTAGTAAGAAAACTAACTAACTATCAAGAACACTCCATAGTTTGTTGTCCTGGAAGGGATTCCCGCTCGAGCGGTGCGGGCGCGTCGCGTGCTTTTCAAGGCCGCAGAAGGGTCACCGCCATCGACGCCCACTGTAGATCTTCTCATCAAATCTTATCGAGTTTTCCTATTATGAAAAAAAATTTAAAAACGCCTAAAAACTCAAAAGGAAATTTTTCCAGGGATATTGCTGCCGAAATTTCCCATCGGGCCAATTATAACCTTGAAAATTTTCAGTGAACGCCATCGCCATCGCTTCTCGCGCCTCTCACTCCGCACAGAACTGCGTGTAGCTCGTACGACAGCCGTTGTCGTAGCGGTGTTTGTGATTTGCTGGATCCCATTCAGCACAATTTACACCCTTCAGGTGGGTTACAGGATTTTTTTCTGGATTTTTTATCAATAATTTTTAAACATTAAAAATTCCAGGCCTACTCGATTTGCCTGATGCCGGACTGTATCACCAACACGATGTACGTGATCGCGTTCTGGCTCGGCTACTCCAACTCAGCGGTGAATCCACTGCTGTACGCGGCATTTTCCAGAGATTTCCGCGCCGCATTCCGGAAAGTTCTCAGCCGCAAATCTAAGGGCTCGGTCCACAAGTGACTCAGGCCCTATTTATTAGATCTAGGACGTCATGCGTGATGTTAATCTTCATTGTATCCACTAGTCCTGAGTGTATATTTGATTTGTGTAAATTTGCGTGATAATCCGACCATCGAGGCCAAAATTCCAGGACGTAAGCTCACTGAAAATCCAAAATTTCTGTGCCAAATGGTCGTTTGCTTTATTTGTTGCAATTGTTCTCACTGCTTGCGCAGAACGGGTTCTCTGTTGTTTCTGCTAAATTTTTCGTTGCCATCGAACAAATTCTCCACTAACTGGTCAATCTCTCCAATCCAAAAGTCCTTGATTTTTTCCGATTTGAGCTCGTTTTCATGTTCTTTTCACCACCAAACCTGATTACTGGTATGTATGTGTGTTTATTAGTGTGTCATAAAGTTTATTCATATGCATTGTACATTTCGACCTACATCGGAGCTAAAATGAGAAAATCGATAAAATCGATCAATAAATCGACAACATCCTGCGAGGAGTAGCCTGGAACCCAGCTGGGTCTGGATAGTGTCCCATGTTCCCCGTACTCCTTCCTTCGCCACCTCTTTAAAATACTCGTTCTCATCGTTTGAATTTGGCGCCCACGCGCGGTGCCTAAATTTTTGAAAAAGTTATCGTAATGGTTGCTATGTTCTATATAAAGATAGATTTGGGTAACAATACAACAACTGTATTACTCCATTATATCATAATTAATTATGGAGGTTCCATGAGTCAAAGCCCAAACCTATTCAAATTCAAATGTTCGAACAGATTCAGCGTATTTTTCGTGTATTTTCCCGGTTGTTTCGAAACACACAAAAACCTCGAAATCTGCTCGAATTTTCCAGTTTCTTTATCGATTCGACCGGAAGGCACTGGAATTAACGCTGGAAATAAGAGAAATCTGCTCGAAGTTGTACTTCATCTGAAAAGGAGCAATTCTCACAGCGCAGTATTTGCAAAAGCGGTGAACTGGGCGGGATCCGAACCCTTGGTCACCAGAACGACGATCAACACTGAGCCACGCTTGCATGTCTTAGCGTTTCGCTCGATCTACCCTCAAACCACCCTTGGTTTATTTCAAAAATTCATGCAAAACTTCGACAGAAGCGGATGTAGTCAAAATTCTGTCTAAAAGGCAATTTATACTGGATGCGTGCGATTGACGCGCGTGCGACTATGTGATGAAGAATAGGTGCCAGTCGTATCGCAGTCGCAGCTCTGTCGCACGCGTTTTCGGTCTCGCGACGGCCGCGCGTTCTTTTCATTGAGAATTTCATGCCGCGTTGACCGGTCTTCATAGAAACCTTCCGCAAATGGATGTGTACGTCTAAAAGTCGCACGCAAGTCACATCTAGTATAAAATGCCCTTGAGGTATCGGTATTACTGACAGATAGCACTTCCAGCGCTTCCCTCATTACCGTATACTTTCTCTGGTACTGTAGTAGAGTACAATAACAAGAAAAATTTGACGAAAATCTTTATATTGTTAAGACGTAATGTAGAACTGCACATAAAGCATAAATACGTATTCAGATCAGTAGTCTTCGCATGTTTCCGGTGCCAACGCAGGAATGAAACCGACCACTCCGAAAACGTGCAACACAGTGATGAAAGTGAACAGAGCGACGGCGATCGTCACCAGAAGTGTGGACAGGCAGCATTTCCGAAGACATGCTCTGCTCTTGAATAGTTGTAATCTGCCGAGAATATTTAGCGCAAAAAAAACCCCACTACTACCAACCCCACTACTGGCGGAGCTTCGAGACCGACGTGTCGGTGTCGACTTACTGCTCGGCGCTGGAGTGCCTTTCAGTGGAGATTTCTTTGCCTGGTTGATTTTTCCTGGGTTATTCTTGTCAGAATCTGCAATGAGAATTCCCAAGCTGGGTACCGAATCCTTGAAAAGCGTAAATCTTCTTACAGGCGTCTGCTAGATAGTCAATTTGCTTGTCATCCGTTGACCCCACATTTCGCGCTGCCCTAAAATGCTAATTTTAGTGCAATAGGGACAGCTGTCACAAATGCAGCAGTCACGGCGATAACCAACGGAGACGGTGGTTGTGGCGCAGCTGGTGATCCAACATTTTGCTGCTGTTGAACTGGTGCAAAATAGTCGTCCAGCTGGAAGAGAGCTTTGACTGGAACGAGTTCCACTTCTTCGGATTGTAATGGAGTCTAACCATTTCGACTGCGAGATGTTGAGGTATTAAAATGAGGAAACTCACTCAATTTCGTGTATTTATACTGGATCCACTGCTGATAATACTGGTGTTTCCATAAACATTCATTATTTTCGAGGTTTCGATGAATTGCAGCGGCTTCAGAGTATCCCCAGACTTCGCCAGCAATCGTGGGAGGATCGCCGCGACAGGCGGTTGTCTCCACGATCGTCACGACTGCCGGCGGTTGCCATATGGATGAACTGGATGAAGAGACTCCAGACGAAAGAGGGATGATAATCAAAAGGGCGTGACAATCGATAGGCATCTTTTCCATTTTCGCTATCACCCATATCGCCAGTTCGTTTTGGGCACATCCTCGAGAGTACGAGCGATGACCTCTGTTTGTCATCGATCCATGGCGATCCACGTGGCAGTCGACGCGTATCATTTCCATGATCCTTAACTCTTATATCACCGGTTCATTTTGATTCATTTTCAACTGGCGACGTCTGAGGATACTCAGAGACGCACTCGCGTCAACGTCAATCGCATGCATCTAGTATAGACTGTCCTTCAGATGACGAGCTGCGAGGACGCAAACGTAAGCCGGGGTTCTCACCTCCTTCCATACTACACAAAAGATGCATCTTGGACTATCGTTCACAATACGTGAAAACATACTTGCTCCGCTCTTGCTTTCGCTCTCAGAGATAAAGGTGGACTGCCGATTATGTGGGCGTACGACCCGCGCCAGCCGACGGCGTGTTGGGTCGGAGTCCTCTCTCCACACGGGTAGCACGTTGAAGCTGGTGGAGGGATGGTCGACCGCTCAATGTGGCAGCGTAGCAAAGACTGACATTTTTACTGCTTGTGTAAATAGCGCTCAGTGACAGTGCAAAAAAATGAGTTAATACAAGGGTTAATACAAATTAGAAAGAGTATCGTCCGGAGATTAACAGTAGGGATGAGCTGGCTGAGGCACTAACACTCATTGCTCGACACCGACCGCTCCATTGGTCTGGGTGTCATAGTTGTTTACTGTACTTGTGGTTGTTCAACATGTTTGTCACGATATATTGTATTACCACTTTTTACCACCCTCTCGCCACAGTGATCGGTTTGTTTCACATGTGAAGGACTGTTATGTTTAGAAGTATTGTAGTTTTTTGTATTAAGATCTGAGGAAGGCGGTAGGCGCCGGAAGCTTACGGAATAGAGACACTGACAACGAGGCTCTCATTGTTCACTGATCAAGATATAGCATGCAATGAGGCTTCACGACAACACCACACTGCACCAAGATAAAAAGTTGCCACCAAGGTAACAAACCACTTCTTTGTTATTTCTGATGGACACTCTCAATTATTAAAGTGCAGAGGGGCCGCGCCACCACGAGCCCTGTTGCGTGTCACCGAGTCGGCTCCGCTGTCATCTGTTGTAGTTGGTATGTGTTGATGCAACTGATGAATCGCACAAAGCAAAACTTCATTACGTCCTGCTGATCCACAAATCGCTTTTATTTAGTAATGTAGAACTGTAATAAAAGTAAAAGCTCTTATGTGTCAGTCACATTAAACAGCAGGACATTCATATGGCATGAGGCTTTCAAATATGCCCATCACTCCTACGATATGGAGCAGAATGATGACTGTAAAGACTAAAGTGATGACGAGCAGCACAATCACTACGATTAGCATCTTCTTCAGCGGTGTCAACTTCCTCTGAAGAAAATTCTCTTGAGAAAGGGAATATCTTGAGGAGGAGTGAAGCTTACCTTTCCCGACTTGCCACTCAGCAGTGGATCATTTTCAGTCTTTGCTGAACTCTTGGAACCTGGAGACTTTGCCGTTGACTTTCCTGCTCTACCGAAAATGCTCCTCTTCCCTCCTGGAATTTGCAATGCATATGTATGACACCTTTTCTTTCCTTGAGAATTCAACTGCTCAAAGGCTCAGTTGTGGTAATGTCTGGTGCGTTTTTTAAGAACTATTCACTGTGAGTAGTGACAGTAACAATTAATTACCTTTAGTTACTGATTGTTATATAATTAATTGACTAGTTACTAGTTACGGCTGACCTGGAGGTTTTGCATTCGGATTACTAGGTGACTTTTGCCCAGGAAACGGTGCACGACCTGGTGGTGGTGGACCACCTGCTGGCGGTGGTGGCGGCGGAATTGCCGGTGGAGGATTTGCAGGAGGAGCAAAGTAAGACATTATCGATTAGATTTCAATCTTTTTCCTGAAAATTCACTATTTACCAACTTAAAACAGCTGCCACTGCTCACCGCAGAGCAATTTTCAACTTTTCTATAGATCTGTAGATTCGCTGGCACACCCTTAAAGGCATAGACCCACCTCAGAATCGTTTTTGAGATTTCCGCATCAAATCAATCTCCAGCGACTGCTGATCGGAATCTTTTATCTTTTATTATACACAGTGCAGATTCACAATGCTTCCCTTCGAAGTGAAGGTAATAAGTGAAGGAATCGTGTAGGTGATTCCGTTCAAAACCACCAAAAACCTCTGTTTTTGCTACCCGACTTTGGAGGAGCCATTGGGCGGAGTCAGCGGGCGGGGCCCATCCTCACTTTCGATTAATTCACTACCGGAAGGGCATTTTCTGAGGATAATTTTATTGATCGAAAGAGCTCCTCATCCACTTCCTACAGAATAGAAACTGCGGTTCATATATTGTCAGCAAGAGAGTACAAGGTGCGGAAACCCTGCAATCTTGAGGAAGATGGAGGAGCCAAGGCGGATTTGAGGAGGCTAGGCTACGCCCCCCGACTCCGCCCAATGGCTCCTCCAAAGTCGGGTATCGAATACAGAGGTTTTTGGTTGTTCTGAACGGAATCACCTATACCATCGTGATCGGCAGTCGCTGGAAATTCATCTGATGAGAAAATCTCAAAAACGATTCTGAGGTGGGAATGTGGCTTTAAAGTGAAATTGATCTCCTAACTAGCGAAAGACTGATTAACTTCCGAAAATAGCACTCCTGGTGAGAAATCATTCCCTTATTAGCTCTAAGCACGCCTTGTTCTTTGAATTTTATCAACGATCGATAGATATATTTTGCGCCGTGGTTATGAATCGAAACGTGACACTCACCGTCTATAGTAGTAAGAGAGCAAGTCACCACTATGTTTCTTCTCAGCGATGACTGTTTCCTTCCAGCGAGTGAATTGAATGGACATTACTAGAACTCCGTTTTTAATGTTTGCTGCACTGATATGAGAGATAATGATTGATTTTTACAAATGTGAGTGCACCCCAACAGTATGCAAGTGGTTCTCCGAATACCTCACTAATAGGACGTTTCAAGTTGAGGTTAATTCGTGTTACTCCACTTACAGAAATGTCTTGAGTGGGGTGCGACAAAAACGTGTTTTGTCTTCCGTTTTATTTGTGCTTTATACTGCTGAACTGCCGGGATTTCTAGGGAGATGTGGCTTTACTTGTAAACAGTTTGCGGACGAAATAAATAACGATTTGAATTAATGCGTTGTTTCGATTCTGCCCATATTCAAAAATAATAATAATGATAAAAATATGGAAGATCAACCTTTTTTGCGCCAGAGCTAACATGAACTGGGCATTCCATGTAATGAACAGAATTCGTCCTCACTAACAGTCTTCTGTCTCAAGCAAGCCACAGAAGGCCTGGAGGCCTGAGCACCTCACTGCTTAGCTCCTTTTCGGAAAATAGCAAATGAATAAATGCATGCAATAAAATACAAAATAAGTGGAAAATATACAAAACACGAAGATGAACGGCCTCTCTGTGTATCGGAGTGCCCGCTTTGCAACAAAATGAGTGAATGAAAGAAGCATGAGTTATGTAGTTAGTTTTTAGCCTCAGCTGCACCCTCCGTTGTTGTGGAAGTAGCCTTTCATTGAATTTTTATTTCTTGACATGTTTTTATTGGAAAACACAAGCGAGTTTTGCAATTTTCTCCTGCTCTCCAGAAACAATGTAGAAACATCCGAAGTGCCTCTTGCTTCTCACCTATAAAATTCACATCAAATCACGAGGAGATTATTGGATTTGATAGCTAGCTGCTATATCATGTGCTAATGAATATGTAGAAATGTTGTTGAGTTCTTGCCATCTCTCACCTCCTCCAGCTCCGTTGACCACGATTTAGCGGTATCTTTTATGAAGTCGTTGTGCCAAGCACTACAAACAACACAATCTCTGACAGTTCAAATGCCCTCCTCTTCGAGGTAATTCGTTCGTTAGAATTACCCTTCAGCTTTTAGTTCCTTAGCTTCAGCTGGTAGAGGGTTTGCCGTAGGATTAAGTATTCTGCGGGCAGCAAGGTTTTCCAGGTCGCACTTGTACAACTGAGACTAAAGTAGTCATTCTCAACATTCGTTTTGGATGGAAATATAGAGAACTAGAATAGTCTAGATTGAAATCTAGAAGAGTGGGAGGCTAAAACACCAGGGGCCGTAGTAATTGCACTATAACTGCCGGTTAACCAGCAAATTAAACCGGCAGTTGTACATTCCATAACCTGGAACCGTTGCGGGCTCAATATAGTGTGAAGAATCAAGCCATTAACTTAGTTCCGATAATCGTGATATAACCAGCAGGTTATACCACGGCTTGGATCCTGGTCTCGGGCGCTGCGAAACTATCGGTTGAGCAACTATCGGCGCAGTGCGATGACTGCAGTCTCACGTGCTGTTTGTCACGCGTTCGGTTTCTCCCGCAAGCAGAATTTTGCAAACAAGATTGAGAGACGAATGGATCCACAAAGATTTCGTTCAAGTCATGGCTATAGCCTGGTTATAAATCGGTTATCTTAGGGAACCGGCAGTTGTCTAAGGACATAACTTTCTCTATAACCGTCGGTTACGGCGCAATTACTACGGCCCCAGGGTATTGAAGCACTGGAAGTATTTAGAAAAAATTCATTACACTTTCGACAATGTGTGATGTGTGAACAAACGAAAAGAGAAAGCGATAGACTTGAAGGCAACATCGCCGTTATTTTAATGATCAAAATTTTGGATGTTTTGGAGCTTGAACAACAGGGTGCGTGAAAAGTATTGACCGCCTTTTATGAAACATGGACTATGTTGAAAATCGAAATCCGATAAAAGTTAAATTGCAACCGTCCTATTGCGTAGGGCTCTGAGAAAAATACAGAAACAAAAGACCTATGCATTTGATCTGTTTTGTGACTATTTTTATGGGGCATCGTATGAGACAACGAGAGAAGGTTTCGGTACCACTCTGTAAGTAGTCATCTTCAACTTGATCCAGAACTTTTAAAGGATATTATTTTGAAGTCCGAACAGTGGTTAGAAATAGTACATGTTTAGCACTTCTCAACCACATCATTGATGCATAGCAGCTCCTCCTGTATTTGTGATGATGTCGCTCTCTTTTTGTTTCTGTCGACGGCGCAGGGAGGTTCTCTATCATCTTTGTCGGTTCTAGCGCCAAAATCACTACATGACCGCTCAAACGATATTCTTAGAAAGCGTATTGTTCTTCGGATCAAATATTAGTTTAGTGGTAGACCGTTTCTCTTTTTTCAAGATTTTTTCGTGAGCCTACATGGAAAAGAAAGCAAAGGGATGTTGCCATGAAAAACGATTCTCGAGTCCTTCGGTTCAAGTAAGTGGTCACCTTAGTTTTAAACCGTTAGATTTTACAACATGTGTACTTTGAAGATGAAAACATATGCTACACGTGATCATAGTATGGACTTGCGGTTCGATTATTTAGTAGAGTTAAAGGATGAATTCTACGACTATGTCTGCGGCGCATCACTCGCATCTTCACTCGTGGTTTGCGAGGTGGAGCTCTTGAAAAAGGAAATAAAATTGAACGGGCACAGTCCTATATTAACTACTTGTTTTCTGTTTGTTACGGAAGGCTGGTCCCATCTAAGCCAACCACTGAGGTTTTCATGAGTCATTTCAAGCGGTCAATATTTTCCGCGCACCATGTATACTCCTAGTAATTCAACGCAAGCTGCACCACCGAAAACATCTTCATTCCCAAGATATTACAAGTTAGAGGAGGTATCTTGGCATTCCAGGACAAGTTGTAGCGGGATGCCAATGAGCTGTTTTTGGCTGCAGTCACTCACATTTCTAGCGATAAAGTTTCTTTTCCGTGCTCATTTCTTCCAGTTTCACATTATAATGGTCATCTACCCTCCGTCACTTCCTCCTATTTTTTACTGCCCTCTGTTATCCCCCTTTATTACTTAGAAGATCAACTTTTTCAGGAATAGTGTGCAATTCTGTTGTTTATCCTCTTAAGCTTCACTATAAAATGTGTCCATTTCCCTGCGATATATCTGTATAGTGAACAATCTTTTCCCTTTCGGCTCGTGAATTTCTTCCTTCAAAAAAAAACTGCGAAAATAAAATTGAGTCGAGAAAATTGTCGACAATGAAGGCAGCAATATCGTCCTCCTTGATCTAGCCTACCTGCATATACAGGTTAGGCCAAAAACACGGTAACAAAGAAAATGGCAGCTACAAAATGAATTTCGTTGTAATATGGAGCATTGTCATACAATTTACGTTCTTTGCCTCCGATAAGCTGAAAAACCGGAGAATCTCCAAAAGCATCCTCCATTCGCAAGAAATCAGATCCTGATACATTCAGTGAAGTCACGAACCCTGGCGCGTAGGTGGTTGGGCTCAAATCGATCCTTCGCTCTTTTTTCAAATGCTTCTTTGGAAAAACCGGATGTTCGTGGATAATAAGAAGCCTGGGTCTTAAAGGCAGTGTATCAGCTCGTCACAACCCCAAATCATCTGAACATATTCGGGCTGCTGAGTACATAGCTGCACTTAAAATTTCAAAAAGATGCCGAAAACCTCGAAAAGTACGAGATCCTTTGGCCGAGAATCTCAAAATTCTCGGCCACTTGTACGAGAGGCTTCATTCCGCAATGGAAGCTTTCTAAGAGTAAGGCATGGTTTTCCAACACGGAGATACTTGTTCTGTCTATAATAGCTGCTGCTGAGAAGTTCATTTCGATAAACAATCTTAATTTCTCGCCGCTTCCTCCTAGTTTGCGGTCAGAGAAACTCGTCCATGTCAAGATCACATTTTGCCTTGAAAGTAGGGGTTTTTGATCGTTTTTTCGGATTTCAAGTACATCATTGGAATCAGCGCGTTGAGAAGAATCAGATTCCGTTGACATCTCGACACTCAAAACGAGCTGATACACTGCCTTTCAGCGCCGTGAAAACCTACTAACCCAACTGACTGTGTACTGGGCAATTGAGTATCTACATGACAAATTCTGCAGGTCCTAAAATATATCGTTACCCCTGTCTTGAATCAGACGTGACCTGAGAGCTGGAGCACTGTACTGGTAGAACGTCTCGAAACAACCTCCCAGTTGAGGTTGACTTCAAGGCAGAAAATGCTTCCTGAAAAGAAAAACACGCGTTGTTACCATATTTTTGGCCCTTCCTAAATAACTCTACCACCCTGTTGTTATACAAAAAATGAGAGCATCCAAATTAAGGGTAGGCACCACTTTTAAAGTGAATTCCGATAATACATAGTTACCGTTCCATCTATGGTGGCATAGTCAAAAACCTGAGATTATGTGATTATGTGATTCACGATTACTCCCTTCAATGGCTTAGCATGATTTCGCAGTGATTCCCATCAAAACTTTCTGGAATAAGTTGTACCTTGGAAGCAAAATGTTGGAAAAAATAGCAATGGTGGGAGGTATTAGCACAAATGGTTCGTTTCGCCTTTTTCTAGACGGACTATTTCCATTAGTCGGTCCTCTTGAGGCTCATAATCCAGAACAAGATAGGATCGTAGAAAAGCACGGGGATAGAAATTTTACCCACATAGAATTAGTAATACTTAAAGCGACAAATAAATATGCAAGTAATGAGTAAACAAAAATAAGGGTATTGTTCTGCACTCACTGCACTCGGATTCTTTTTCATGTTTACATCAACATGAACGAATATGCTTTCTCGAATATGAGCTGGAAGCTGTCTTCCTTCAGATGCTGGGCAGCTAGGGAGCACTTGCATGCCTCGGACGGGCGACATCGTTAAGATAACGCAAAAGGCCTGAATTTGCTTACATTGAGTGCTCAAATTGCAATTAAGGGACATGCTCGCTGAAGAACTTTGGCACACATTTGTAAAGTATACTCACCAAGAACGCTGACCCAATAGAAGCAACCATTGTCAAATGATTGGATGTTACCGGATCTTCTATTAAAAAAGAATTTTACTATGAAAATAGTAGCTGTGGAAACGTTATGTGCACCATCGAAGATAGCTCATATGAAATATGGCATAACACATTTGGCCTTGGTATACTTGGATTCTATTATTGTCGAATAATTTGATTGATCTCATTGATGAGTAGAAGAAAGGTAATTTTAGGCACGTTCAAGACAACAAAAATAGAGCAATTATGCGCAAAGATGGGAAAGAAAAAAGGCTACTGACGTGAAGTTTGAGCGCTCAGGGTATCGAAATGGCTAACGAAATGCGAAGGATGGGACAATGGCTGACTGTGTGCACTTTCTTCCAAGACGCCCATCAATAAACAGGCGTCGTTCGGCAGGTATTCGCATGTAAATCAGCGGAAGATTTTTTTGACGAAGTGTAACAATCAAAGAACCGTTTCGGCAGCTGAGTGGCAGTTGACCCTTATCCATTTTACCGTCTGGAGTACAGTGGCAGGCTGCTCCAATACTGCGAATTTCTGAGGAGGTGACAAAGAATAGAGTTCGCGAACATGAGAAACGATCCATATCAGGCTCATCGCCTATTATGCTTCTTGTCAGATTTTATGGATTCGTATACCGAGTTATTGTTAGACTCCATCGATTTTCTTTAGCTTAGCGCCGATCATGGTCGAAATTTGCCTACTGGGGCAATCCGTCACGCTTATCTCAAATGTGACAAACATATGGATAACTTTTTTGAATAACTAGGTCACTGGCTCAGGACATATGAAAGGAAGGCGGTCCACGACCTTACCTCTGTCCTCTGTTCAAACTTCACGGACTTCTCATTTTCTCGCTCTCATCTTGTTCTGTGTAGCTTTAAACACTTTTGATGCTTCTGTTGGAACTGCTGATGGAAGGGTCTATGATCAGGGGATGCCTATGAGAGTCTATGACCCGGGGAGGGGGGAGGGAACCAAGGAAAGCTACACCTCCGGTCTAGTTTAAGCCCCGAGACCGGTTAGTGTAAAAATCTTCGGATATTTGACTTTACTGCTGCGTTACTAGCATCATTCTGTCTTTCATTCATTCGTTGATCTCAGGTTAGATTAGGATTCTATGAGATTTAGTAATCTGTAAGGGATATGGCATGCTTCACAGCGACGCTGTCGCTGCGACCGTTCACCACCGAAACTTCTCATGCAACTGTTCCTACACCAGCACGCAATCCAACGCAAATCGCGTGATAAGATATGAGAACTTGTAACGTTTTGTTCTCATCTTTTAGTGGTGAACGGTCGCAGCGACAGCGTAGCTGGGAAGCATGCCATATCCCTAAAAATTCTCTGTCTACATTGCACGACTGTCGCTGACTTCTCTATTTTACTGAGTTTTTGCAAGCTTTGCCGCGGATGGGGTGCAAGCATGCTAGCAAGGGTTATCCATCACACTAATCACAAATCAGACGGCTACTTTACACGATATGGTTGTTGATGTATCGATTTTTCCGCAGTGAATATCTGCGCACGAATCACACCAATTATAGTACAATTACATGGGCTTTACAGGCAATTCATGCAAGTCATGGGAATAATTCATGGGAGTGAATCACGATAGTTTTCAAAACCTGAATTGTGACTTCCGAGCTTACATTTCAACAGCTTATACAAGACAGTGTTCACATTCAGCGGCTAGTTAACTTGATTAAAGTAAGAAGCCACCATTGACAAAAGATTCTAGTAAAAGGCTCAGCACTAGCAAAAGTTAGGCTCGCATGTAGTGGTGAGGTGGTCTCCACGAAGCCAATCAAGCGAGAAAATCCCGCGGAACTAAGCGCATTTCCAGCTATTCACCGATAGCAGCAACTAGTTTCAATCAATCAATGAATATTTGCTTCGCATCTTCCATTAAATTTATGAAAGAATTCATAGAAATCATGGCAAAGAAGCACATTTCTTCCTAATTGTGCGGGATTATCTCATTTCACGACACGCTTGAAATCCCTTTATTCCTCATTCATTTCTCCTTATCGCGACAGCGCACAATGTGTCTGGCTTCTTCCGTGAAGAGTCCAGCAGATCTGCTCGTTTATAAAAGGAGCAGAGTGGTCCAGTTCTCCTCGAACTCCTTCGCTTCCTTCTGTCGAAATCACGCAATTTCGTTGAATCATCAAGTGTTCGGCCTTCCTCTACTCTTCCTGGACATACCCACCCAACCTGTTGTTATTCGTAGCCGATCTGCCGAAAATATAGGCATACCACCCATGAGTGCCCAATACGGTTTGGGTTGCAGTCTTCGCCGTTCCGCGTCGATCTTCTTGTCGGAATCCGGTTTCTTGGTTCACATGTTTGAAGAGCTGTCCTGGAGCCAGCCGCTCTCGGTGGACGAACGGAGTAAACTGTGTAAAATCCCTTTACAAATACAATTCCTTGTTGCATGTTCTCCATGTTTTTCAAAGTTTTCTTTTCGAGAGAATCGATGTTTTGGACGTCTTTTGTATACGGATACTCGACGGCAAAGCAGTAACTTTAGCACCCAGTAAGTCCTGATAGCCATTCACGGACACAAGATGGAAGAATCAGTAACAGAATGCAAAGTGTTTGCTTGAATTGTACTAAGATGTGTTGTTTTCCTCTGTTCGGTTGTAAAGGGAGGGATTTATCCCAGTGGGGAGAGGGTTACGGTATATCCGCAAGTACGCACATTGAGGGAAACCGTCCCCGCGTTCCTTGCCGGTAAGGGACCTGGAAGGCACATGCATGCAGCTCCCGATCTGCTGTGGTGTAGTTGAACTTGTGTTCCATCCATCATGCCCTCCGTTCCATCCTCTCGTTGTCACGCGATACCCCACCCAGGGCGAGGTGTGTATGACCGGTGCTGCAGAGTGTCGTCGTGCAGGAATCGGTAAGGCGAGATGCTTGAGGTGCAGATTAGGCATTTGACTCGATTGACTCGATCACCTTGATCACCTTGACTCCCGTTGATCGTCGGGTATACCGAGCGGGCGCCAGCAATCCTTCCATTTGTCCCTCTCACGTGCCAGGGTGGTCCAATGCGTTCTGTCCGTTCGAGAGACACGAAGAGCATCGTATCGTTCTTTAAAGGACTTCGTGAAGAAGTCTGACCATCGGGTCGGTGGTCTTCCTGTTGTGCGCTTTACGTTCCGCGGAGTCCAGTCGCTGACGGCTCTCGTCCAACGGTGGTCGTTTTGGCGCATCACGTGTCCGGCCCACCTGATCTTACTCAACTTGGCATACACGGCAGCGTCCCTGATCTTCGACTGTTGACGTAGGGTGGAACTCCGTATTCCCGCCCTCACTTGCGTGAGGCGGGTCAGTCCTAGCATCACCCTCTCGATGGAGCGTTCGATGACGCTGACCGCATTCTCATCCTGCTTACGTAACGCCCAGGTTTCCGAAGCGTAAGTCAAAGCAGGGAGAACGGTGGTGTTGAAGAGGTGGGCACGGAGCCTGGTGTTCTTCGTCTTCTTCACTACGTCCTCGATGCTCTTGTAGGCTCCCCAAGCCGCTCGCTTCCTCCTGCCCAGCTCTGGAGCGAGGTCGTTCATCATGTTGACTTCCCGACCTAGATACACGTAGCTGGAGCATTCGGAGATG
>JARK01001417.1:194144-217648 GCA_000688135.1 Ancylostoma ceylanicum
GATGATGTGATCGTTCCGTCTGGGCGTCGGAGGGCTGTCATCTTGGTCTTACGGTTGGCGAAGTCTCGGCGGGTGTTGCGGATGCTTCTTCCTGCCTCTGCGGCTTCAGCCAACACTGCTGCTCGTCTCTCCTTGAGGTCTTCTTTTATCGCTTCTCTGCACCGTCTTGCGAGCTCGGACGTAAGCTGGTAGTTGCCTGCGGCTCTCGCTGCTCCACGCTGGCGTATCAGCTCAAGGGTCTCATGGGACAGTCGTCTCTTGGTGGTTCTCGAACCCTCGGCTTTCTTCGCACTGTCACGGAGATGCTGAATGAGCCGCTCGTACTCTTCATCGATGTTGTCGACAACGGTATCTTCCCAAAAGCCGGCTAGCGTAGTGAAGAGATCCCAGTTGATGGTTGGTTTGGGACTCCTCTTCTTGTACTTCGCGGCTTTCTCTCCTTTGCGCGAGAAGAAGAATCTTGCGCGAAGGAGGCGATGGTCTGATCCGGTGTAGAACTTCGGTACAACACCGACGTCGGTCAGGCAATACCTTCGGTTGACGATGATGTGGTCAATTTCATTATGGTACTCTCCACCGGGTGACTCCCACGTCCATCGTAGGGAGGTTGGCTTCTGGAATTGTGAGTTACCATGGATGGTCCTCGTCGTCATGATAAACTCGGACAGCCTCTCTCCCTGTTCGTTCCACTGTAGGCCGTGGGTACCGATGTGAAGTTCCTCAGGCGTTCTTCTAGGGCCAATCTTGGCGTTGAAGTCGCCAACGATGACCTTATAGAATGTATGGTCTTCCCTGTAGAACTTCTCCAAGTCCATATAGAAGGCCTCGATCTCGTCTTCATCGTAGCTGGATGTTGGAGCGTAGGCGACGAAGACTGTCAGGGCCGGCGTTGATCCACATCTTCGCAGTCGCAAACGTCCGATTCGGGTCGTTAGTTGCTCGAAAGAATCGATGTTCATGGCCAAGTTCGTGTTGACGAGGACACCAACTCCACCAACTCCTCTACTATCGCAGGTTCCAAGGAACAGTTCTTCTCCAGTATCGAAGGTGGCGTTCAGCGGCCGGTGTCTCCTCGTCTCGGTCAGTCCGATGACGTCGTACCTGATCTTCCTGGCCTGCACCATCAAATCCTCGATGGAAGCCTCCGATGCAAGCGTCCGTGCGTTGAAGGTACAGATCGTCATCTTAGTCCTTCTCGTTTTAGGCAGCCTAGATAACCCCTCGAACCTCGTCCTCACTGACGCTGCCGTACCAGTGACTCTTCCGAGATTAGGGGAACACTCTTTGTTATTGCTGTGTGTAGCTTGTAGAGAATGACCCACAGGGAATAGCTTGCTGGGCTCTATTCCCCCGTGGGGGCTGGGGTAGGGTTTCACCGGGGAGTTAGCCGGGCTTCCCGGGAGTGGACGATGGAGCTTATTTGTTGGAGGCGACTCCGAACCGCCTCCCTTGTACCTCCCAGTCACTTGAATGCAGGGCTTTTGACTCGATACGATCTTTGAATAGTCACTGTTCGAATGGATCGAATTTCAAATGACCGCTGCGTCCACAAGTAAGCATGCGCTCACCCAAGTCTGTGGTAGAAACACAACTGCAGTTGCTGCACCAAGATTGTTTCCACGTTTCTCTCGCTTTCGACAATCAGGGCTTTTTTGTCATTTAACTGCCTTAAAGCTCACTTTCATCTATTATTGACGTTCACATTTCTTCTCCACCTGAACGATAAAAATGACTCAACCAATTCCAGCTGTACAGTTGCGACCAGGAAAATCTTGCTGCCCGCACACTACCTTAGCTTACTGCAACCTACCAGGAAAAGCTAAAGAACTTCTGAAAAAGAATTTCATTTTTTTAATGGACAGATAATCTTGAAGAAATGTATATTTAGATTCTTTTAGATGTTACTGGTTATTGTTGCAATGTCTGGGACAAGAACTTCACAAAATATATTATCAAATCGTGGCCGACGGAACTAAGAAAGCAGAAAAGAAGCATGCATTTGACAAAATTTCTATTTGTCTGTACACGATATAGCACTTAACGTCCAAGTCCATTAGTGCCCACGTGGCTTGCTATGCATTTTGTAGACTAGAAGCAGAAGCCGTTTCGATTTCCTCTACAGTGCTTCTGGAGAGCAACAGAAATTTGGAAAACTCGCTCGTGTTTTCGAACAAAAAAATTATCAGGGATTACTTGATAAAGATTCGTTTCCGCAAGAGAGTGCAGCCGAGGGCAAAAGCGGAACACGTGTTTGTAGTAGGAGGGAGTCACTCCATTCTCAGCATTCCATGGTCCATTTATTGGCGGTTTCAAAGGGTTACCACGGAAGCGAATAGTTAGAACAGGCTATGGTCCTTACGCACCATCAGTGGAAAGTTATCGAGGCGCAAAGAGTGCGCGGCGCGTGCTGCCCGCTTGTAACAAGTGTCCGGCGCCCTTGCTCAGTGTTCGAGGACGCCATTGGTAAGGTTTCGGGCCAGGTGAGTGTTTCTCTTCCTTTTTCCTGCTAATTGAAGGTTGTCTGGAGATCTGAGGCCTGCGGCTGATCGATATCGACCGGACGGCCCCCGCATGCCTCACATTTTAAACGTTTTTCCCAAGCATGTGTCAAATGTTTGTTTGATTAAGTATTACTTCTAATACTTGTTTAATCAGATAAACTTCAGTTGGTAAAGAAAGTGGAAGAAAAACTTCCACTTGTGCAGAAAATCTGACGAGCAGCGTCCCCGAACACTGAGCTTGTCACAAGCGGGCCGCACCGCGCACGCGACGCGCGCTCTTCCCGCCTCGGTAACTTTCCACCGGTTTCGCATAGGGACTATATGCAAACATTTATTTTTATGCTGAAGACTTTATTTTGAATAAGGCATCTGTTCATATAGTGGAAAGCTTATTGAAATCCTTTTCAACATAAGAGAAATTGTGTTGGAGCAGAACATGTTTTTGTTGTAGAAATGAATCTCGCTCGATCAGGCTTGCACAATGCACAAATTCAAATATTCGCAAAACAAAAAAAAATCGATCCTATTTACATATTTCAGAATATGGAAGGAATATGGAAGCAACGCATTATCTCACCCCACGTTGTGAATAAAAGACCGAAGAGCTAAACGTACAGCAGTCTATTGCAATGGCTGCCAGCATTCGAGCTATATTTTTGGTGAGTTCCTTTTCAACTGAGTATGCAGTGGGCGTCGATGGCGGTGACCCGTCTGCAGGCTCGAAGAGCACGCGATGCGACCGTGCCGCTCACGGTAGAATCATCGCCGCGTGGCGAATTTGGGTTTTCTTGACGGTTGTTCATCACATTCGATGTTAACTACCATACTGCTCCTAATCTTCGCAAAAAGGACGCGCCCGACGCGTTTTTTCGTCGCAATGCGTCGCACGCGCATAACTCGCTTCGGAATGGAGCTTTTGCGATTCTAAAGACAGATTCTTACTCAGCGCGTTGCGGCAAAGCTACTTATACCCCGCTTCACCTTATTTGGTTTTCGAAAAATTTCCAGTTATCTTAAGGAGTTGCTGTATTGAGACATTCAGGAAGCGGAATAGCTGCAGTTTTCCGAGTATCTCAGCGACCCCTTAAGGTAGCTGAAAATTTCTCGAGAATCAAATACGGTGAAGAGGGGTATGAATAGCTTCGCCGCATCGCGCCAAATAAGAATCTGTCTTCAGAATTGCAAATGCTCCATTCTGGAGTGAGTTATGGGCGTGCGACGCTTTGCGACGCAAAAACGCGTCGGGTGCGTCTGAAAACCAACTGACTATCAAGGAAACCTCATAATTTGATGTCCTGGAGAGGATTTCTACTCAAGGGGCGCGGTCGTGCCGCGTGCTTTTTGAGGCCGCAGACGGGTTATCGCCATCGACGCCCACTATATGTATGAAGCCCAACACTCTGCAACTTATCATGTGAGATTACCAGAAGTTCTAGGAAATTTAGGTCGTTTGCGTTCTTTCGTGGTGTTCCAACGTCCTATCCACGAAGCTCTCAGATCTTCCAAAGTGTCCAAAATCAGAAGGAGTAGAGCTGCCGGAAAATATTCGTAGTGCCATTTATGAAGAGGTTTCTAAGTGGACATCGAAAAAGCCGGTTAGCAACTATGCCAGTCGCATATATATTAGGTTGTAGGGAAAGTTCTCGCGGTTTTTGAAACATCATTTATTATTGACTTTTTAGAAAAAGGAAAACACATTGAGAAATGAATAAATAACCATCATGTACTACCAATCTTTGCCTATTTTCGGGAAGCGTTTCGATGCCCTCGGCTTAGAACTAAACTGGCATTGGCTCGAAAAAGTTGCTCAACCAGCAATCCAAGTCATCTTCATCATCGCACGCTTTCTCTTGCAAGGCGTTGGACAGAGTCAAGAGGAGTTGATAATCTCTTGGCACAAGACAAGGCCTGTACAGTGCTGAAGTCAGCACTTCCCATTCAAAGTCGAGTAGCTTCTGGCGGGCCACTCTTATAAGGGGTGGACGAGCAGGGTCGCGCAGGATTTGGATCGTGCCGTAATTCGGACCCTTACCTGCGATTTTTTCGGACACTCTATGCAGCCGCTGACAGTACAGGTCTACCGTGAGAGCATTGTAGCGTGGCTGTACCTAGCAGTGTATGATGTCTTTACAATCACACCAAGTACTGATCATAACCTCCAGTGGGTGTAACCTGCCTTTGGCTGCGGTTCATGCTGCTCATCCTTGTCGAACCAAGGTGAGCTGCGCTTCATGTTGACGTACAAACACCACTTCTCATCTACTGTGAATACGGGCTTTATCCAGTTTTTCAATGCGTCCGTACGAGGACAATTCAGTAGCCACCTCGGCACGTCGCGGGAGATCGTTCTCCGTCAAATCATCATCACACACTGTAACAACTTTTGTACCTTACCTAACTGACGCAGGTGATCGACAATGGTGGTAAAGTGAACATCTAAGACTTGCGTCCTTCCACACATGGTTTGCCGTGGATCTGAATCTACCAGCTGCCGCAATCGACAATTGTCTACTGTGGATTCGCGTCCCGACTATGAGAAAACATTGGGGTTAGAGTCGCCAGCACGAAAGCGTCTGGACCAATCTTGCGTAGGGCGTTTGACCACTGCACCGTCCCCAAATACAGCGTTAATACGGCGTCCGGAAACGATTGCTGATTCACCAGATTTGAAGCCGAATACTAAAAGGCCGAAAAGTACTGTTTTGAAAAATCCATCTCCCTGGTAGGGGTTGTGCAGGAGTTTGCAGTGAGTGAGACCAATAAACTTGCACATACCTAACCTCCTTATATATGCAGAAGGTAGGTCGCTACAAGTCAACGTGGGGTTGTAAAAAGCACAGTTTTGAATACCGCGAGAACTTTCCCTACAACCTAATACATTTATAATACTGGCTTGTATTGTGGCTCTCCCGACAAGAGCCCTCCACATCTTTAGGAGTACTCCTGTTATCTGGAAGGATCCGCTGCGCTCACTGTATTGAAGAACAAGGGCAGAAGCAGTTCTGATGATGAAGTAGAAATGCTTCGCACAGGGTAACGTCGATCTCTAATTCTTAAAAAGACAGCGGAAAAGTATTTTCAACAATTGAACTGATAATTGTTTGCCCGCGACTTGTTTCTAATGGCTTGCCTAGCGAATTGGAAAACGTCAGCTCCTTATTGCAGCCGTTGGACTCCCACCTTCATAAGTGATGCCGTAAAATGGTGGGCACCGGAGCTGAAGAAGGTAAGTAGCGAATTTGACATTACCTCCTTCTAGCATGCAAACAACTCGATTGCTTCTCATGGTCAACAGTATGCGTTACAGATGACAGCATTGAAGAGCATAGGCTGTTTCTACAGAGCGAGCGAAAGCGGCAAAAAAACTGCAAGGCTGGCTTGTGTTTTCAAATCCTCTTAGGATGATTGGTGACCAGAGACATCGGTGAATAAAAGCTGAAACCATGCGATTTTTGACATCAGGACGGAGAATTCCGAAAATTTGTTACAGTGACAGTGGAGCTCTCCCAATGAATGGTTGACATATCACTTTTACACAGGTGAACCCTGAGCAAAAGTGGGAAAAAAATCGATAAAATCAATAAATTAATGCTTGGTGCAAAGCGGTTGTCATATGCTTGTTCAGCGTATTGAAGAACCCTAGTAGACATGCCCTCGCCAGTCCTTGAGCAAAAACAACTGTTGCGGATCGGTGGTGCCCTGTACCTTTTCGGCGTCAGAGTCCTGCCTCACCACTCCATAATACACCGGTTTCCTACCATAATAGGGCTCCTCGCCTTGCAGGCTTCCACCCGTGCGGGGTCACTGCCACTAGAACACTATGCAGTACTACAACGACTTACGGCCGGTTAGGACGACACGCCGTAGTACAGGAATAGATGGTACTAATAGCTAGATTACATAAGTTTATTATACTACTAACATACTACAATACTACTACTACTACTAATACTACTACTACTAGAAGGGGTCCTACGGGGGCTCAGAGGGGGAACCTATTGGATAGTACTAAATATATTACTGAGAGGAAAGAACCTAAGGGCCGCGCCCTCTAGTTCCCTGCCGCCGCTGCCAAGGCTCGTGGCTACGGCGCAGCTCCCCCCAGTCCTGCCACGGTACTTACACGGTTATCTTCTTCCATCCATCTTCCTATCGATCCAGATCGAACCATCATCATATTGCATCATCCATCCATCATCAATCCATCATCAATCGATACCGTGCAGGACCGTTAGGGTCCGCCAGCTCCCATCATCGATCGGCTCCTGCGTTGACTCTCCGCATCGAAGTGCGAGGCAGGGCGCGCCGGGGCGCTTATATACGCCGTCTCAGAGAGTGGGCGGAGCCTATGGAGGGAACGCGGCTATAACTGCCGTAGCGGCGCGCATTGCAGCGCCGCGACGGCAACCATTGGCCGCGGGGCGCGACAGAGCAGTGCCCCCGGTCACAGCTAGATCGAGGAGCGGAGTCCGAGTCCGCGACAACAACACAAAATCAATAAAATCGACAAAATCGTCGAGGTAACCGATACCTCCCCTCGAAAAGTAGCCTATAACCTCCGCCGGCTCTTGATAGGCCTGTATGCAAAACTCGGACCGGATCGTTTCCACCGCGGTTTATATTTGGAACACACAAACACACAAACTCACATGCACACAAACACACCAACTTTCACTTTTATATATACAGATATGTGCGCAGGGATCCTTCAATAATTCGTACACGGATATGGCAACCACTTTGCGCCAAAATATCAGCTTATTTCTTTTATCATCTTATTCCTACTCTTTATCTCGATTCCACATACTCGCTTGCTTAACCTATTGACGACCGTGCGGCTCACGAGCCGCACTTTTTTGGTCGCGTGGGACCATGTGGCTCACTGGTGAGCCGCGCTCTTGCAATAAATTGCAGGACCTCAATTTCGTGAGATTTCGCTGCACTTTTGCACGAAATCGATCCACTACATCCAAACACTGTTTTACTACTCATGGTTCGGTACATACTACTTTTCAGTTGCAACAAAAAGCTTACAAAGGAAAAAGTTTTTTGAAAACGAGAAAAGTGAATAGCATTTCCTGTGTTGTGAAAGGAAGTTATCTTTGCGAAAGTCAAATTTCCTGCTCAGAAACACTTCAAAACATCTCGCTTGGTTGTGTTAAAGACATTCAGATGAATATTGTCTTGTACTTTTCTTGATAACACTAAACCTCGTGAACAATTTTCTTGCAGCCTTAAAGTAACAAAACCAGGATTCAAAGCATTCCTATTTGACCACTGTTAGCAAAAATCTTCCAGAACAAAATAGTTTCTTGTAACTATTCATTATATGCTTGCAATTAGTATTTTTATCATAATTATGTGAAACCCTGCGCCCCGTGGTGTTGAAAGGGGCGTTGGTCTCACACGCCAGACACGCGAAAACGCGCGCGGTCGTCAATGGGTTAAAAAGTTTCTCAAGCGGAACGCATAGAGCTGACAGTTCACAGACAGATTCCGATTCTTTGTTGTTACAAGAGGTTGGCTACCCCCCCTAATATAGGTATACTCTGACCACATGCTTCAAGTGCAAAATAATCGATCATGGATCGAGCTATGTGACTAAATCGGACAAACGGCGATCAAAAAGGATTTCGCTCTGCAGGGAATAGTTATTCACGAAATTAGCGAATATTTGTATTATTACAGGCTTTTTTCCGGATTTTATTTGCGGTGACAACGGCATCTTAGTAGATACCGTTTAAAGGCAGCACCCACGCGAATTTTGCTCTGACAGGATTTACTATCTTCCTAGGTTCACCACCCTGGTGAAAACGAACCCAGTGGTCAATTTTGTCGAATCTTGCAGAAAAGACGGTTCTTGATACCACTACATAGTTCAGCCCATTAACAGAGAATGGCCGAGTTGCCTGAGCTTGAAATAGAGAGAAATGAAAATGAAAGCAAGTTTTATATCAAGGAAAGAGAGTGATTTCAAACAAAAACACTCATTCATTTTATTTTACAACTCATCCTTATTGATCGCCAGCGCACACTTGATCTCGTTATATGCTGAGAATGCTGAGCTACTTCACGTTTGCAGATTCATTCATTCATTCATTCATTCATTCATTCATTCATTCATTCATTCATTCATTCATTCATTCATTCATTCATATCATTCATTCATTCATTCATTCATTCATTCATTCATTCATTCATTCATTCATTCATTCATTCATCCATTCCTTTCATTCATTCATTCATTCATTCATTCATTCATTCATTCATTTTCATTCATTCATTCACATTCATTCATTCATATCATTCATTCATTCATTCATTCATTCATTCATTCATTCATTCATTCATTCATTCATTCATTCATCCATTCCTATTCATTCATTTCATTGTCATCCTCTACCTCGCGTTTTCGAGGAAGTACCAGGACAAGCTATATAGGGGTTCAAGCAAGCTATAACTTTTGAAGTCTGTTAACATGAGGCTGCTGGCGAATGTTTCTGCCCATAACATGGAATGTCTAATTGAAATTCACTTAAGTCCAAAGAAGATTGATCCTACACACATATGTAAGCAACACATCACCTCACCTCACGCTGTGTATAAACGGTCGCACAACCCGACGTACAGCATTCTTCTGCAATGACTGCCAGCATTTGGGCTCTATTTTGGGTGGGTTCTTGTTTAGATCAGTTATCAAGTGAATTCTTACATCCAGCAATTCCTCATGTGAGTGTTATCAATTTCAAAGTTCAGAGGATTTAGGCTATTTGCGTTCTTTTGTGCAGTTCCAAAGTGTCGTCGAAGAGAACCAAACCTCTTCCACAAATTCCAAACTGCCCTCGACGTCCATGCACATGTCGGAGAATACTTAAAAGCGAATATTCGAAGAGGTGTCCAAGTGGGTACCGAATACTGTGGTCAGTAACTATGCTAACTACATATATATTAGGTTGTCGGGAAATGATTGAGACACTCCAGATTTTTACCACTGCTTAAACTTTTTCTTTTCAATTAGGAAACCTTGGGACCTGTGGTGGGCACAATGTATACCCATCACCTTAGGCCACCCTTCAGGGTCAGACTTGTCTCCACAGGTTCAAAAATCAAGAAGCCACAGTTCGAAGAATCCATCAGTCAATGCTCAAAAATCCTCAAAGTTGGCGGAGTGTTGCTTGGCCAAGGAGTGCCTGAGCGACCGAACAAGATGTTAGCTGGAGAGTGCAAGATTGGGCAAGGGTATCGAGTATGGCAGAACAGTTCATGCCTGCTCCTCCTGCTAAGGATGAGTCGACAAAGCCACATGAGGGTGATTTTTGTGCACCAAAACGTGCACTTCGTCAAGTCGATGTCTCTTTTCTCCATATTTGCCGGTCATTGCCCCGAATTGATTATTGCAAAAGGTGTTGTTGTTCATCGCGTTGCGTGCCAGCAACTCCGACGGAGCATGTCTTGCTCCTAAGCTCAGGAGGTCACATAATTGGTAAATGTCTTTGAGAAGACATATCTCCTGAAATGAAATACCAGAACAGACGGTTCATGGTTGCGCGACTGACGAGCACTGAGCCAAATGCCATGATGGTATAGTCACTCCTCCTGCTATCACTGGCGCGCAACAGAAGCTCGTGAAAGAAAATCACTCGAATTAGTTGTCCGTGCATTCTCGCTCCTACCTGCACCATGGCGTAAGGCTACGCCATGTCATATCCATGGTGTAATTGCTCAGGGACCAGGCTATCATATACTCACATATCCTGGGCCCAAGCCATGTGTGAGGGATGCAAGAGAGAATTTTCAGTGGAGTGTCTCAATCATTTCCCGACAACCTAATACATATACATCTATAATACTGGCTTTGTATCCAGCCCCTCCTGTGCTTCCTCTTATGTTAATGAAAACCACCTGTTTCTAGGAGTATGACTGTGATCTGGAAAAAGAATCTGTTGCCGCAATGTTGCAGCCTGGTAGACCAAAGCTTTTCATAGGAGGTGTACAAGAGGAGCTCAGCCATAAAGGGTAAACCTAGTCCTTAGGTCTTACAAAAAGAACGAAGAGCTGCGTGACTGTTATTGCTAGCCTGCTTGCCAATGGTTTCTGTCTGCAGCCCATGGCGTCCCAGCTTTATAGAAGATGTCGTAAAGTGGTGGTCACCGGAACTAGAGAGGGTGAGCAGCAAACTTCACATCACTTACATCTATCATGCGAATAAGTTGATTGTTTCTCACCTGCAAGGGCATACATTACAGATGAATGATGTGGAGAGCGCTTGCTGTTTCTACACGGCTACCGAAGAAGATACAGGAATTGCCAAGCTGGCTTGTGTTTTCCTGACCACGGAGAGAAAAACCGGATTGCATGGTGATTAGACACTGGTGAATAAAAACCCAAACCATGCGATTTTTTTACATCCGAACGCAGAATCCCGAAAATATGTTACAACGACAGTGAAGAACTCCCAATGAATGGTTGTCATATCACTTCTACACACAATTCTCCCTCGTTCTCTTACATCTTCTGAACGCAAAACTGTGTTCGCCTTTGTTGTTATCCCCAGCAATAACAGAGAGTTTTTCTATAAAGTATCCTAAAACAAAATAGTCTCTCAGCAGCATAATGTGGTTTTCTGCTTTTCGTTTAGTTTTCCTTTTGAGATCATTTTTATTCTTCCGCTAACCATGTTACGGTATCTGTATATATAAAGATGGGTGTTTATTCACATCTGTATTCCAAATAGCAGACAATGTTCCAAATAAAGCAATAACCAATAAGCAATTGCTTATGCTAGACTCCTCCTTTGCGGTTAGTCTTTTAGGCCTGATCGTCAGAGCCCCCCCCCCCCTATACGCCCAATCTTAATTCATTTGTGAAGGTGCCTGCAGCTTTAAGTTTTGTTCTCTATGCTGTACGTGTTACTAACTGATGTTTTTTTGGCGCACTGATGTACAATCAGCGTAGTAAATAAATAAATAAATAAATAAATAAATAAATAAATAAATAAATAAATAACCAATCGAGACCAAACTTTGCACCCTCATCCCCCATGGGTCTGCGTATTTCCTCTAGAGATTACTGATTGGTTTATTGATCATATTTATCTTATTGATCTTTGCTGTTTCTGCACAGGGCTTCATGTGTATAGAGAACGTCAGTCACGATTGCCACTCCCGCGGCCGCAGCATTCACGCGGCGCGGACGAGCGCTGTGGATGTTGGGTGTTGCATCGCCTGTGCCGCTTGGATGTTGCGGCCGCGGAACTGGCAACCGTGATTGACGTTCCCTGTACGTGTGCGCTGAATTCTCAAATAAGCCGAACACGGATATATGTGCGCCAAAGTATCGACTTAATGCTCCCACTATATTACTTATCTGGATTCCGTAATTTCGCGCGCTTAAAAAGTTTCTCATGCGGAGCGCATAGAGCTGACGGTTCACAGACACATTCAGGTTTATTGTTTTTTTGAGAGGTTGGCCACCACTACTAACTTGACGAAGTACTCCACGGAGAAAAACGATCATGTAGCGGGCTATGCGACTGGATGGGAGAAATGGCGATCAAGAAGGATTTTGTTCTGCAACGAATAGTTATTCACGAAATGAGCGCATATTTAAATTATCACAGACTTTTTTTCGGATTTTATTCGCAGTGGCAACGGTATCATAGTAGACACCGTTCAAAGGCAGCACCCACGCCAATTTTGCACTGACAGGATTCACTACCTTCGTAGGTTCACCACCCTGATGAAAACGAACCCAGTGGTCAATTTTTTCGAATCCTACAGAGAAGATGGTTTTTGATACCATCACATACGTAGTCCAGCCTATTAGCAAAGAATGGCCGAGTTGCCTGGGCTTCAAATATTTGGTTGAGGGATTATAAATGTCTGTTTGACCCATAAACAGAAATTACTACAGAAACAACATTTCAGCAGCTCCATCCAAGGGCTATTCTCCAAACTAATCTATGACTCTTCTACTTCTTTCCTACAAGGTATCAGCGTTCTCTTCCCAGAAACCTCGGAGCCGAGAGACGCAGTAACGAGTCACCTGAATTTTACCCTCAACACAGTTCCTAACGTTTTTCTCTGCCAAAAAGCGTAGCATCGGCAGGCACAAATTATATTCTGATAGTGCCAAAACTGCACTATGAGGAGGTTGAGGAAGGGATTCCATCTCTCAGTTCTTGTTTCCTACTGAAACATTCTCCCAATGGGCTGTAGAGACCATGTCAAGGATAAGTTTTGTAGTCGTTGTATCGACACTATGTTGGGATCTAGCTCAGGGGAGGGACCTAGTTCACGGTATCCTACTCTTGTGCAGGAAGATCTGCTGTGAACTCCTGTGCAGGATTCGCCATCACTGAACGGAACAATCCTTTCATATTTTAACTCAAACACAGTATCACTTTTCGTTCGGGACGATCGAGTTTCGGAGTCGGAATGGGCTGCTCACCGTCGCTGAGCCAGTGCGGTTTTTTGCCTGCATGTTCAACAGACACCCTTCTATAATCCGACGTTGGGACGTGCTTGGAAGAAGTTGCGATTCTTCACGGTGCGGGGGAGGATTTGGCTGATGGCGGGTCGCTCACTTGGTAGGGCAGCAATAAATGGCTGCAGTAACAATTGAAACATAACTTTTTAGGTTCAAGAAATCAGATGAAACCAAACAGTCCATATACATTCTGAAGCGCCCTTGTCGCGACTTCGTGCGACTCTTCTTTCATTCCATCATCAGTCGCCAGGTCGCCGCGCGCAATGGCACTTTGCTTCTCGTACGCGCACGTTAGGCTCCGCCCCCTGCCGCGAAATCGTATAAATGGCCGCGCCTCGTCAGTCAGTCACTCGAGTCACAACGGTC
This sequence comes from Ancylostoma ceylanicum, assembly GCA_000688135.1. Classification (NCBI taxonomy): domain Eukaryota; kingdom Metazoa; phylum Nematoda; class Chromadorea; order Rhabditida; family Ancylostomatidae; genus Ancylostoma; species Ancylostoma ceylanicum. The sequence continues at coordinate 207,500 of JARK01001417.1, forward strand.
CATTCTGCGCTGGTCACTCGCAGGGAGCGGAAGCGATGACGTCAATAGATGTTGGATGATGGTCACATGTGTCAGTTCCACCAGTACACAGGCCACGGAAGGATAGAGGAGGAGCAGATCCGAGTCAGAGGTAACCCTGGTGTCCCTGGACTTGCTCGGGGGCATTGAGCATCTGCTCACACTTCCGGCTCGGTCCATACACCCGGCGAGTTGTGCTTGCTACGACTCCTAGTGACTTCGGTTGGTTGGGTTCTACCCTTAGTGTTTGCTTTGTATTTGTGTCCATATTATGCGGGCCATGAATTTGTGCAGTTTTATGTGATTGCGTTGTGTGGCAAGAGTACAGACGAGTGCCGCGAAGGCAGCGGCCGTAATATCTGCACAGTTACATCTTACGCACATGTACAGTACAACATCTTCGGGATGGTGGCAGCTCCCGCGCATAGCCCATGTGTCGTTGTGTAGTAGCTGTCTAAGGTCACAGTAGTACCGGGGCCAAGTAGTGTTACTAGTTGTAGTGGTATGGCTGGTAGCCTAGGGGCCTCCATTGCAGTTGTGTGTTGTATGTTACGTGGCAGCCCGATTCTTTCATTCTGACGCAAGCCAATTTTGCTGCCAGCCTTAGGCGGGTTGATTCCGTTTGTATCTTGACGTGTATTTCCTGGAAGTAGCTCCGCCAGTGCGTTGATTCTGATGTCTGTTAACCACTGACCATGGGCTTCCCCGGGAAATCTCGACACCCCTGAAGTGCTCCTTCAGGTGAGCACACAAGCCCTGCTGAAAAATGTGACAGTGACGAAATATTAGAAAAAAAAGTAAAATGTGTGCGGCAGACATTCATAACTCCTCAACCTAATAGAAAAGAACGAAATTGAAAGCACGTTTTCTCATAAGGAAAGAGAGTAATTTCAAACAAAAACACTTATTCATATCATATAACAACTCATCCTTATTGATCGCGAGCACACCTTGATCTCTTTATATGTTGAGAATGCTGAGCTACTTCTTGAGAATGCTGAGCTACTTCTTACTTCTTTCATTCATTCATTCATTCACTCATTCATTCACTCATTCATTCATTTATTTATTTATTCATTCATTCATTCATATAATCAATCAGTCATCCTTTACCTCGCGTTTTCGAGGAAGTACCAGGACAAGCTATATAGGTGTTCAAGCGAGCTATAATTTTTGAAGTCTGTTAACTTGAGGCTGCTGGCGAATGTTTCTGCCCATAACATGGAATGTCTAATTGAAATTCACTTAAGTCCAAAGAAGATTGATCCTACATACATATGTAAGCAACACATTAACTCACCTCACGCTGTGTATAAACGGTCGCACAACTCGACGTACAGCATTCTTCTGCAATGACTGCCAGCATTTGGGTTCTATTTTGGGTGGGTTCTTGTTTAAATGAGTTAACAAGTGAAGTCCTTCATTCAGCAACTGCTCGTGTGAGTGATATCGGTTTCAAAGTTTAGGAATTTTAGGCTGCTTGCGTTCTTCTGTGCAGTACCAGTGTATTGTCCATGAGAACCAGACATCTTCCACAAATTCCAAAATGCCGTGACTCGGAGGGATTGCATATGTCGGAGAACACTCGAAAGCGAATTTTTAGACAGGTGTCCAAATGGTTACCGAAAAGTGTGGTTAGTAACAATGGAACTACATATTCATCTATAATACTGGCTTTCCAGCCCCTCCCTTGCTTCCTCTTGTGTTGAAGAAAACCATATATTTTCAGAAGTATGGATGTGATCTGGAAAAAGTCGCTGCTATCACTATAGCGGAGCCTGATAGATTACAGGGAGATCCACGAGATGGAATAGATGAGCTTAGCGTTAAAGGGTAAACCTAGTCCATTGGTCTTACAAAAACAGCGAAGAGCTGCTTGACTGTTACTGCTACCCTGCTTCCCAATAGTTTCTGTTTGCAGCCCTTGGCGTCCCAATTTTATAGAAGATATCGTAAAGTGGTGGTCACCGATAATAAAGAGGGTGAGCAGCAAACTTCACATCACTTCCATCTATCATACGAATAAGTCGACTGCTTCTCGCCTCCAAGAGCATACATTACAGATGGATGCTGTGACGGACGTTGGCTGTTTCTACATGGCCACCGAAAGAGAATCAGGAACTGCCGAGCTGGCTTGTGATTTCAAAACCCCGTACGAAAAGCTCAAATGGGAAGAATGATGAAAAGGCGTTGATGAGTAAAGATTCAAACTATTGAACTTGCTGTTTACCTCGCGGAAAGTGTTTACGGATGAAACCGCAAGAGGAAAACACTGTGAAAACCCCTCCATGATCGTAAACTTAGACTGGATTTAGGTTCTTTGCTGCTCAGAACATAGCGCTAGTGCTTCCCAAGCTTTGTACAAGGGTATCTCGAGGTGCTCAGCACCCTAAAGGTAGAAATTTTCCGCATAGTGTCAACTCGCTATTCTCCATGGATGGATGATGATGGCCATGGATGCACTGGAGTTGCTAGCCATCAAGCCAGGTAGGGGGGGGGGGGGGGGCCCCTGCTTAAANCATAGCGCTAGTGCTTCCCAAGCTTTGTACAAGGGTATCTCGAGGTGCTCAGCACCCTAAAGGTAGAAATTTTCCGCATAGTGTCAACTCGCTATTCTCCATGGATGGATGATGATGGCCATGGATGCACTGGAGTTGCTAGCCATCAAGCCAGGTAGGGGGGGGGGGGCGGGGGAGATGGGAAAAACGTAGAAGCTCTGTCACTCCGTGGACACGGAGATCGTAGTATAAAATTAGCAATATTGTCAATAATTCGAAATGTAAAGACAAAAATGAACACTAGAAAACAAATCGTGATATAATTTTGATTTCTTCTATGGAGTAATTTCAAAAATTCGGCAAAAAATTCTCGAGGGGGAAAACGCCCCACCTCGCCCGCCCCCGTACTTTGCGTCTGCCACTGCTGAGATTACCTGTGCCAATGTACCCAAATTTACCCTTAAACATGCACTCAACAACACGTTCATCCATGCGTGACCTTGCCTGTCTCCAGTTGTGGTCCATAGGTTACATACCCATAGGTACGAAACCACACATCCTTTCAATGATGCGTCCGGATCCAGATGAATTTGGCAAAGGGTAGGGGAACATGTGTTGCTATCCTTTTTCTGCAACCATAGGCAGATGCTAACTGGTCTGGTCTTACTACAGTTGCCCAACGTACGCGGGCGGTTTGAAAAGTTTCTGGAATGACCACCGAGGAGTTGTTCTTTTCCAAAAATTTTCATGCAGTTGTGTTGGCCAGTTCATCACACGAATTGACTAAAAATCTCGATTTGATACTATCAAGGTTCTGCTTTTGACAAGTGGATCAACTTGTGCAACTTCAGCTGCGCTCAATTGCAGACAGATGTGAAATTCGGGCGTTTATTAATTCTTTCAGTTGCAGGAGATAATCGATAGTAGACCAAATAGGACTCACGTGATAAATTTGGCAAATCATTACCTTCATTTTCCTTTCGTAGTATCTGAGTTTCAAAAACTAGCCGCAGCAGAACGCGAGCAAACAACAAACCATGCGCGAGATGCAGAAAAAAGTCACCATTTTGGACAATCTGAATAAAATCGTTGACAAGGTTTTGAAAGAAGGGATACAAATATGTGCTGAATAAGGGAGTCGTACGAATTATTAATCTCTATATTACCTGACGAATTTAGTTTGAAAAAGCATTTTCAAAACACTGTGCCGCATTTGCCCAACCTCTGACAAAAACGCAATCCAACATGAAAGTCAGCCAATTATTTTGAAGGGATAATTTATATTTCAATTCAAAATTGTGATCCATATTGAAGGTTAGATCACCCTCTACAAGACCGTCACAATAAGGGCGATGAGAACAGTAGGTTAGGCACGAAGAATGGGTTCTGAAGAAATACATACCTTCCACTGAGGTGAGATGGTGACGGCATCTGTTTTTGGGAGTTTCAAGAGGAAGGTGAGGAACCTATTACAGCTGAATATTCGCCAATATCTGTGGAAGCTCTGGACGTGAAAACTCGAGCGACACTTGCGAGTTTGACCAAGAAATAGGAGTTGTCCCTCCATGCCAGCATGACGGCGAATGCATGTGTTACCACTTAGAAAAACTTGCGATAATAACACCAAAACTTCACCTCATTCAATGAATTTTCTGCCTTAGCTTCCTCGTACTTCTACCTGTCGGAGCAGCCTAAGCTCTCCCCGTCTGAGAAAAGATTCCGATCAAGCGACGATTTAATCATGGTCCAATCCGGTTATTATGAGTACTCCAAATAAATTCATTCTAGGTCAAGAATGGAAAAATGAAAACAGACCGGAACATGTGTGCTGGGCTTCAAAGGGATAGGGTTAAGAAATGAGATATTAATTGCATTCGATTCTTTTGTTTTCATTGTCATTCCGGAAACTTTTCAAACCGACCTCGTACTTTTACCCACCATCATTTTCCTGGCACACTCATTGGGCAACTCGTTATCTTCATCAATGTTTCACGTTTCGCAGGTTTTTGACCTCAAAAGGAAAAATTCCTGGAGATTTTACAGAATGGAAACGAGTGGACCCAGCAAGTTCATTTAGATGGTGACCATATCATACCAGCGCAGGCAAGCATCTTCTTGTGAGGTTATTTCTTAGCTATCGTTCCTCTCCTGTGACGTCTTCCGTATGCAAGCCGATGTTTGTCTCTTTTGATATTGGCAGCAGTTTCTACGAGAGGTTTATTGCAGAGTCTCTCAATAATTAGTTTTCCTGCAGCATAACATGATTAGATTTCCGTTTTTTCCTTGTTTAACGTACTCTCTTAGACGGCCTGTTATGTGTTTTCTTTATCATTTTAACGACATTATGCTATTCCTGGAGTCAGATCATATGAGGACACCAAAAACTGGAGTACTCGCTACTCATTGTTCTACTATTTTTCATTTCACTGTATTTTTTTTACTGTTTCACTAATTTCTTCAATTTTCCCTGTTCGTTCCATACGTCTCTTAATCGATCACCCCTCCTTACCGTTTTTAAACTTAAGTCATTTCAACTTTCAACGTATGATTTCGTACTGAATCGCTCACATGCAATTGTTCCCAATCAGTGAGCTTTGGTGGGACCACTGAATTTGCAAATGAATAGAGCTGTCTACCACTGCTTATTAATCAGTTTTCTGCTTTCTGTTTTATTTTCCCTTTGAGACCATTTTTGTTCTTTCGTTGACCATTTCACGGTATGTGTTTCTAGAAAGATGGATGTCCATCCACATTCACGTTCCAGATAGTAGATAATGTTCCAAATAATGGAATAACCTATCGAGACCAAACTTTGCACCCTTATCCCCCACAGGTCTGCGTACGTACCAGGGATGAGCGGAAGTCAGATTTGAAATTTCGGAAGTCGGAACTCGGAAGTCGGAAGCTCCAAAAATCACCGGGATATCGGAAGTACCGGAAGTCGGAAGTCGGAAGTACAGAGGCACACGTGAAGAGGTCTATGAATATATGTGTGTATGCATGTATGCACATAGATATATGCAGCTATTAACCTACTAGAGTTCATCAGAAAAGCTTTTTCTGATAATGTTGAGAAGATGTGGAATTAATTAATTAAGTTAATGAAAGACGGGTTAGAAAAATGTCTCATCCTTCCCGACAGATTTAAAAAAAAAATTAAAAAATGAGCACATGAACAGGGTTACTGCAGTCTCCAGCTAGGTACTAAAAAGGAACGTATGTTAAACTGTTACTAATGATGGTGAATAAAAACGGCAGATTTCCATATTTACACCCACTTCTTCAGCAAGTTGCCAGAATTTACAGAGCGCAGCTACAGAGGTTTTTTTCTGTAAATATCTCACTCTCTGTTACTGCTGTTTGACTTCCTTATACTGACATTTTCTTCGCAAACTGTTTTTGAATGTCGATCTTACTCTTTAACATATTCGCGACCTTACACTCTCGGCAATGTGCACCGATATGGGCCGCTCGAGCATGCATTTGTGCTCGACCGGTTGAGCACGCGGTCCTGCGTGTCGCACCATGCGTGTCGATCGATTGAGCACATTGTCGCGAATGTGTTAATGGTCTTCAGAAGGACACTAGCAGTAGCCAACAACAGCCAACCGAAGCCAACAACACTATGTACGCTTCCATTTTCAAAGACCTCAGAAAAACCATCGTGAAAGTTCCTTTCAAGTATTGCTGTCACGCTCTATTTGCGTGTGTGTATGAGAACAACACCCGAGGAAAAACAGACAAAAAAATAGATACAATAGATATAAAAAATAGAACAACACCCGAGGAAAAACAGACAAAAAAATAGATACCTGAGAAAACGTCACTTTCTCTCTACAACAGCTGTGCAGCGCATAAAACGCCGGTTTCTTGTTCAAAAACTGTGCAGAAGACAGTGGCAGTCAGTGACGGACGCATTATTGGATAGCCAAGGTGAAGTATGTAGGTTGAATAGCTAGAGTTTTCGTCATTCTGCAGGTTAGGCAAAATTTCAGAAACAAAGTTGAGTGCTCATTTTAACATCAGACTATTAAATTTAATTGCATGAAATTGATTATGAAAGCATAAATTTATGTTGACTTGCTGCAGAGTATTCTAAGAAGTATTTTAGCACCTCCCCCCCCCCCTCTCCCCGCTTCCCTCCACATGCGTCTGCCACAGGTGGCAACTCATGCGGGAAAAATGCAACTTGTTCAATGTCCATCTGCAACTTCCGAAAACTTCCGGCTTTTCTGCACTTTTCGGAAGTCGGAACTCGGAAGTCGGAAGCCAAAAAAAAAAAACCGGAATGTCGGAAGTTTGGGGAGTCGGAAGTCGGAATTCCGCTCATCCCTGGTACGTACGTATTTTCCTCTTGGAAAAATTCTTGGTTCGTTGATTTTATTGATCCTACTGATTTCTTGCTATTTCTGTACAAGGCTTTATGAGGCCATGTGCGCTGAGATTCTTCAATACGTTGAACTTGGATATGGCAACCAATTCGCGCCATAGTATTGACGTATTGCTCATGCCATATTATTCCTGTTCTTTATCTGGATTCCAAGAATTCGCTTGCTTAAGAAGTTTTGCATGCGGAGCGCATAGTTCACAGACACATTCAGATTCTTTGTTGCTTCAAGAGGTTGGCTACCAATCCTAATATATACTCTGACCAAATACTTCACAGTGCAAAATAAACGATCATGATTGGGCCATGCGACTAAATGGAATAAACGGCAATCAAGAACAGTTTTGCTCTGCAGCGAATAGTTATTCACGAAACGAGCAAATATTTGTATTATCACAGATTTTTTTTTCGGATTTTATTTGCAGTGGCAACGGCATCATAGTAGACACCGTTTGAAGGCAGCACCCACGATAATTTTGCTTTGACAGGATTCACTATTTTCTTATGTCTACCACCCTGGTGAAAACGAACCCAGTGGTCAATTTAGTCGAATCATGCGGAAAAGACGGTTCTTGATTCCACTACATAGTTCAGCCCATTAGCAAAGAATGGCCGAGTTGCCTGAACTTGAAATAGAGAAAAATGAAAATGAAGGCAAGTTTTATATCAAGGAAAGAAAGTGATTTCAAACAAAATCACTCATTCATTTCATATTACAACTCATCCTTATTGATCGCCAGCGCACACTTGTTATATGTTGAGAATGCTGAGCTATTATACTTCCTCGCATTCGCAGAATCATTATATATTATAGGGCAATTTATACCAGATGCGACTATTAGGCGCACGCATCCATTTGCGGAAGATTTTCGGTGAAGACCGGTCAACGCGGCATGAAATTCTCATTGAAAAGAACGCGCGGTAGTCGCAAGACCGCCAGCGAGTGCGACTGCTATGCGACTGCGATGCGACTAGCCAAATATGTCCCTATGCTACCGGCACAGCCTTTCCATTTTAGTGGCAGCATGGTTGCGCCACCGGGTTAGAAACCGGTGAAGTAAGTGGCGATATGTTGGCGAAGGGCATTTCCAACATTATGTTGAAAGTCATACATTTTTTCTACCAAGAAGTGGGCTGACCCTCGGGAGAAGCAGTGGGCAAGTGGGGCAAGGTTTGGCCAGTGCAATGAATGGCAGGTGGATTACCCTCCTTGCTCCACTTGTTTACGCATGGTGGTTTTGCAAAAAATGGTCAAAAAATGGTACCAATTTTCGGGGATCAAACTGTGGGAAATTCGCTCATCGAGGCACTTCACCTTGTCATACTACCTTTAACACCTAAATAGTAAAGGGTTATGAACTCCAAACCTTGCTGTATACACAGGCATAGTTTGACTCCTATCCGCTCAAGCCACAGCTTGCAATTCATCGTAATCCAGGATCACCATAGCGCCCACTTTGCAGGTTTATATCACAGAGAAGAACTTTCCCAAAACATGGGTGTCCCATTCCTTTATTAGGCACTCCCTTCCAAAACATTTCTAGGGCAAGTTTCAAGTTGTCCTTGCTCTGCACGCTCCGAGATGGAACCCATATTCCGAAATGATACGATTTTTTGTCTTTCAGTAGTTTCACAAAAATTCCTCTCAGGCAAAAGGTTCAAAGTTGATCAAAAATCAAATAGGTAATTTTGAGAAAGGGAGAATGTGTCTTCATAATGGAAAGAACGATGAGAGTGGATCTGTGGAAACCCCAAAGGTACCAGCTGTCGAACTGACCACCTGAGAAATCAGAAATTTCATACTTGACGACCTTATATATATATATATATATATATATATATATATATATATATATTTATTTATTTATTTATTTATTTATTTATTTATTTATTTATTTATTTATTTATTTATTTATTTGAAGCCTGTTATCATGAGGCTGCTGGCGAATGTTTCTGCCCATAAAATGGAATGTCTAATTGAAATTCACTTAAGTCCAATGAAGATTGAACCTGATTACATATGTAAGCAACACTTTAACTCACCTCACGCTGTGTATAAAAGGTCGCACAACTCGACGTACGGCATTCTTCTGCAATGACTGCCAGCATTTGGGTTCTATTTTGGGTGGGTTCTTGTTTAAATGAGTTACCAAGTGAAGTCCTTCATCCAGCAACTGCCCGTGTGAGTGATATCGGTTTCAACGTTTATGAATTTCAGGCTGCTTGCGTTCTTCTGTGCAGTACCAGTGTATTGTCCAAGAGAACCAAACATCTTCCACAAATTCCAACATGCCCAGACTCGAAGGGGATGCATATGTCGGACAATGCTCGAAAGCGAATTTTCAAAGAGTTGTCCAATTGGTTGCCGAAAAATGTGGTTAGTAGCATTCCGAACTACATATACGTCTATAATACTGGCTTTCGAGCCCCTCCCTAGCTTCCTCTTGTGTTAAAGAAAACCACCTATTTCCAGAAGTATGACTGTTATCTGGAAAAACAAGCTGCTATCACTATAGCGCGGCCAAATAGAATAAGGACTTCGGAAGAAGATGGAACAGATGAGCTTAGCCATGAGGGGTAAACCTAGTCCATCGGCCTTACGAAAACAACGAAGAACTGCGTGACTGTTACTGTTACCCTGCTTCCCAATAGTTTCTGTTTGCAGCCCTTGGCGTCCCAGTTTCATAGAAGATGTCGTAAGGTGGTGGTCACCGATAATAGAGAGGGTGAGCCGCAAACTTGACATCACTTCCATCCATCATGCGAATAAGTCGCTTGCTTCTTACCTGCAACGGCATAAATTACAGATGAAAAATGTGGAGAACGTTGGCTGTTTCTACATGGCCACCGAAAGAGATAAAGGAACTGCCATGCTGGTTTGTGTTTTCGAATCCCCGATCAGAGACATACCAGATGAAGATTGATGAACAGGCGTTGATGAATAAAGATTCAAATTATTGGAGTTGCTGTTTACCTCGCGGAAACTGTTTACGAATGGAACCGGAAGAGGAAAACACAGTGAAAATCCCTCCATGATCGTAAAATTACAAACTTAGATTCAGGTCCTTTGCTGTTGAGAACATAGCGCTGGTGCTTCACAAGCTTTGTGCAAGGGTATCTCGGGGTGCTCACCACCCTAAAGGTAGAAATGTTCCACATAGTGTTAGCTCGCTATTCTCCTGTAGGCCATGGATGCACAGGAGTTGCTAGCCATCTAGCCAGGTGGGGGGGGGGGGGAAATATAAA
>JARK01001417.1:220493-263924 GCA_000688135.1 Ancylostoma ceylanicum
GGGGGGGGGGGGGGGGGGGTGCGCTTCGTGGACCCAGTTAGAAAATCATGATTTCTGATAAAGCGCTTCATCTGTATGTGTGTCGAAAACGATATTCCGTGGTCGGTCAGTGATGATGATTATGCGGGTTAGTGATTGTGATTATAAAAGGATGAAGACTATTATGGTGAGCTATGAAAAATAAGAGAAACTAATGGATAAAGATGTGCACGACAATATGTCCAGAGCGTGGTAAGGGTGCGCCGGTGTTCGGAAGTGGGGAAACGCACGGAGACCAGTCCAACGATGTGATAAGGGCACATCGTCATCGTAGTGTGGAGAAACCCCAGATACGGGTCCAAAGGCGTGATTTGGGTGTGTCGGCGTCTGGAATTGTGGCAACGCCAGTAGAAAGAAAATGTTATGAATTGTGAATCACCTCCTGCCCTTCATGCCTTCCTATGAGAAGTTATTGAAGGTAGATCATTATTTTATCTGTCACATGAAAATCATCTTGGGTGCATAGAGACACTCACACCTCCAGTGACAGCCACGAATCTGAGCGGACGAATAACCCGCTGAATCAGTGGACCCTGTTGTTTGGCTCTGTCGAGGGATTTCCAGATGCGCCAGGGACAATGTTGGTGACTTACCGAGAGGGATCAGGCGTTTGGCGGTCCAGAGCATAGATGTTTTTAGCAATTCGCTATTTTGAGGCCTCTGAAGACGAATCCGAGAGAAAGCAAAGTATCAAATGCTAGGTATTAGTTTCATCTTTCCTCAATCGCTTTGCTGGGACTCAGGAATCCTCCCATCCGTGTGTTTCCTTGTCGTAGTCAAACCTTAGATCAGGCAACAAAATCGGGTCCTGAGAAGAAAACGTCCATTTATTGAGGTGGAATCTGATGGCACTGGTTTTCGCTCATACCGAGGGAATTTTGTTAATTATCGGAAATAGTGCTACTCTATAATATCGTATAATGTTTTTGGTTTTTGGGGGCATTAGAGGCGGAAATTTAAAGGCAGCACCCGCAGAAATTCTCATGTTTGAGATTTCGCTGAATTTTGGGGTTTTCAAGGACGATGAACTCATAGGCAGTGATGAAACAGCGTGAAACTCGCTGGAGGACGGGGAATGAAGGTACTGTTTTCCATGCGTTCACAGCGCGGACGAGTTTCCCGCTAAGGGTATACGCGCGTAACGCCACGAAATCCTGTGGATGGTGTGTATTTCATACACTACACTACATATACTGCTCTACGCCATGCGCCGCAATAGCTCTAGCTGGCGCTTCAAGCCGGGGAAAACTCGTACAGGCGTGAGCACGGCCAGGCGGGTTCACGACGTCAGTTCGATTTTCTCTGCAGGTAAGCCATCATTGTTTGTGTTCATTTCACATTTATGATGTGCTGAGTCTGTACTCCACCACACGCACATCAGCTCCGAGACGAGGATTTCCGCGGGTGCTGCCTTTAAGCGAAGAACCCTCATCCAGCCAAGAAAGATTGTTTTGTATCTCCCTGATAACACGATCGTTTTATCAAGAGCTATCCCTTGGCGGAAATTTGTGAGTATTAAACTCAGAACTTCCCCACGTCTGCTTATTTTTTACCGAATTTACCGCACTCCTGTCCGTCCTCAGAAGTTAAATTCGCTTTGTTTGGAGCGAGATTGCAGTCGCCACACGCAAAATTTAGCTGTCAAGTGTTATTTTGTGTTTGCGGAAAAGGTGATCAAAGAGAAAGAACAAGGGACCTGAAAGAGACTGAACCAATTGCATTGATATTCTCTGGGGCTCGGCAAAAATATGAATTTTTCTATAAGTGTGATTCTTCTTGTTTTTATTGTCATTACGGAAACTTTTCAACCCACCCTCGTAAGCAATTTCAACGTATGTTTCGCACTGCTTCGCTCACACACAATTGTTCACAACCACTGAGGCCAATCAAAGTAGCCAAAATCATTCAATCATTCATTCATTCGTTCACTCACCCATCATTCATTTATCATTCGTCGTTTATTCATTCAGTCATTTTTCTCGTTTCCAAGGGGCTGCTAAAGAATGCAAGATGTTTGAACATGCTATGATTTTCGCTTGCATATTGTTAGACTAGGAGCTCTATTGACAAACAACTTTATTAATGTGATAAGAAGCCTGATTGAAATTCAATTAATATAAAAGGTTCGATCCCACGTGTTTCTGAAGACAGAAGGAATTAAAGCAAAGCATTAGTTCACCTCACTTTGTGTATAAAAAGCGTTAGTTCAACTCAGCTTGTGTATAGAAGGCCGAGCAACTTACCGTCGGCTGCAATGGCTTCCAGCATTTGGACTCTATTTTTGGTGGGTTCCCGTTCAACTGAATGTGCACGTCAAGTCCAATATCCAGCAACTCTTTAGATGAGACTTCCAGCTTTCTATCCTCGGAAATTCAGGTCTTTTGCGTTCTTTCATATGGTTCCAACGCAATGCGTCAACGCAGCGCGAGGATGCGATCCTCAGGTGGTCGAAATTGCCGTGGATCGGGCTTGCCAGAGAACATAAGGAACCAAATTTCCGAACGGATTTATAAGTGGATACCGCAATCTGCGGTTAGTAGCAATTCCATTTATGCTTATTTTATGCTGGCTTCGTATCGTGCTTTTTCCTCATTTCCATTTGATGTCAAAGAAGAATACGTTTCTAGGAATATTCCTGTGAGCTTGAAGATGCCGCCGCTACGCTAGTCTTGGAGAACAGGAGCAAAATCAGTTCTGGTGATGTAGTAGAAATGATCAACGGAGGGTAATCCTGATCCATAATTCTTTTTTAGAAAAAAGGTCAAATAACTGTCTTAAACAACTAAACCAATAGTTGTATGATCGTAACCTCTTCCTAACGGCTTGTTTAACAAAACGAAAAATTTCAACTCTCACATTCAGGCCTAGGAAACCCACATTCATAGCTGATGCCGTAAGGTATTGGTCACCGGAGCTGGAGAGGGTGAGTCACGAGCTTGACATTCCTCTTTTTAGCGTGCTGACAAGTCAACTACTTACAGATGAAAGATATAGACAGCTTCGGCTGTTTCTTCAGAGGCGCGAGAGGATCGGGCAGAAACACTGCCAAGCTGGCTTGTCTTTTCCGATCCGGTCGCGATTATTATTAAACAGTTGGACAGCGCCGAGTTGGACATTGGCAAATAAAATCTCAACCTGTGTAGTTCATTTGCACATACAGTGAATCCGCGCCGACGAGGCCGCCACAGCGGTCGGCGGCGCGTATGCTGTTAGCTTCCAAGTCGTCCACGTCACAGCCAGATCATTGGCTGATACCGTGAAGATAACGATGAAACGTGATACGCAGATTAGAGATGGTGACGTGGAGTGCTGGCAAACGTGGCTGTAGTGCTGGCAACCGTGGCCGCCTCTGGATCGCCGACCGCTGTGGCGGCCTCGTCGGCGCGGATTCACTATACGTCTCATTAAATGGTGGCCATTACTACTTCATTGGAAAGAATAGTAGTAGCTCTTTTCCTTTCTGATTGATCCTACCAAAGACAAAATTCTTTCTCAGCTCCCTGCTACGAAAAGTTGAGTTGGAACATTGGAATATTTATCAGTAATTCTGGTTAAAAACCCTGAGAACCTGGGTGAATTATTTTAATACTTGGAAAAAGAATTCCCCCATTGTTTCCTAACATTCGCTATGGGCCGCCGGTGAGCTACCAGCAATTTATTCAATACCCATAAATAAGAACAGATATCAAACAAATAACAAATAACTGCTAACAAATCACTTAGTATTACTCGTTAACATGTAACACTGTTCTGTGATACTATCATTTAATTTGAAAGTAACTCCGGGATATCTCCTAGTTCGTGTCACCGTCCTCTTCTTCCGTGGTTTCTTAGTCGCTTCGTCGATCATTTGAAAGCTGCAGAATTCGATTTCCTCGGATATTCTGGAGAGATCGCCGATGAAATCTCTGCCTCACCTAGCATGAACGTTTCCGCGATGCATTCTGATGCACACGGAGAAACCCCAGATAATACGGGTTCAACGGCGTGATAAGGGTGCGTCGGCCTCTGAAATTGGGGCAACGCCAGTAGCGAGAAAAATGATATGAATAACGAATGCAGTGCATAGAGACACTCACTCGTCCAGTGGCAGCCACGAATCTGAGCGGACGAATAAGTCGCTAAATCAATGGACCCTGTTGTTTGGCGCTGTCGAGGGATTTCCAGATGAGTCAGGGACAATGTCGGTGACTTCCCGACAGGGATGAGGCATTTGGTGGTCCAGAGCATAAATGTTTATAGCAACTCGCCATTTTGAGGCCTCTGAAGAGGAGGTACTTGATGAGACGTCGGACCGTCGAAATCAAAAAGCTCCACCTAACAACGTTGTCGGAGCAGAAGTATCATTTACAAAGTATTGATTTCATCTTTTCCCAATCGGTTTGCCGTGTCATTCCTTGTCGTAGTCAAACCTCATATCAGGCAACAAAATCAGGTTATAAGAAGAAACCGTTCATTTATAGAGGTGGAATTGTGATGGCACTGGTTTTCGCTCATGTCGAAGGAATTTTGTTAATTATCGGAAATGGTGTTACTCTATAATATCTTATAATGTTTTCGGGGCATTAGAAGTGGAAATTTGAGCAAAGTGCCCTCGTCCAAGCAAGAAAGATAATTTTGTATCTCCATGGCAGTGCGACCGTTCTAACAAGAGCTATCCCTCGCCGAACGATTGTGAGTATTAAACTCAAAAATTCTAAGCATCTCCTTATTTTTTTACAGAATTCACCGCACCTCTGTCCCTTCTTAGAAGTTAAGATAGTTTTGTCTAGAGCGAGATTAAAGTCGAGCCACAAACAAAACTTGGTTGTAAAATGTTATTTTGTGCATTTCAGAGAAGGTGATTGAAGGGAAAAAAACGAGAGCCCTGAAAGAGATTGGACCAATTGCGTTGAACCTCTCTGGGATTGGGCAAAAGTATGAAATATTTGCGGTGGATGTGATTCCTTTTGTCTTTATTGTCATTCCGGAAACTTGTCAAACACCCTTGTAAGTCATTTCAACATATGATTCGCAATGAATCGTACACATACAATTGTTCACAACCACTGAGGCCAATCAAACTGGTCAAAATCATTCAATCATTCATTGATTTGTTCACTCACCCATCATTCATTTATCATTCGTCATTCATTCATTCAGTCATCTTTCTCGTTTCCAAGGGACTACTAAAGGATGCTAGGTGTTTGAACATGCAATGTTTTTCACTTGCATATTGTCAGACTGGGAGCTCTATTGGCAATGTACTCTGTTATTGTGATTGGAAGCCTGATTGAAATTCAATTAATCTAAAAGGATTGATCTCACGTGTTTCTGAAGACGGAAGGAATTAAAGCAAAGCATTAGCTCACCTCACTTTGTGTATAAAAAGCGTTACTTCACCTCAGGTTGTGTATAGAAGGCCGAGCAACTTACCGTCGGCTGCAATGGCTTCCAGCATTTGGACTCTATTTTTGGTGGGTGCCCGTTGAACTAAATGTGCACATGAAGTCCGCTACTCTTTGAATAAGATTTTCAAGCTTCAATTCTCGAAAATTCAGGTCTTTTGCTTTCTTTCATGTGGTTCCTACGCGCGTCACTCGAGGATGCGAGGTTCTCGAGAATGCCGTAGATCGGATATGCCAGAGAACATAAGAAACCAAATTCGTGAACGGATTTCTAAGTGGTTACCGCATATGGCGGTTAGTAGCAATTCCATTTATGCTTATTTAAAGCTGGCTTCGTATCGTGCTCTTTCCTCCTTTCCATCTGATGTCAAAGAAGAATACATCTCTAGGAATATAACTGTGAGCTTGAAGATGCCGCCGCTACGCTAGTGTTGGAGAACAGGAGCGCAAGAGGTGTTGGTGATGTAGTAGAAATGATTAACGGAGGGTAACCCTGATTCATAATTCTTGAAAAAAAATATCGAAGAACTATTTTAAACAATTAAACCAATAGTTGTATGATCGTGACCTCTTCCTAACGGCTTGTTCAATAAAACGAAAAATTTCAACTCTCACATTCAGGCCTAGGAAACCCACATTCATAGCTGATGCCATAAGGTATTGGTCACCGGAGCTGGAGAAGGTGAGTTGCGAGTTTGACATTACTTTTTTTAGCGTGCTGACAAGTCAATTACTTGCAGATGAGAAATATAGATAGCTACGGCTGTTTCTTCAAAGGCACCGCTGCTAGAGGCAGAAATACTGCCAAAGTGGCTTGTGTTTTCCGAGGCATGACCGACTATTACTAAACAGCACCGAGTTGAGAACTGATAAATAAAAAGTCACTGTGTCAAGGTTGTAGTTTAACTGCACATACTCAGACATTCGTGGGGGTGGAATGCAGGTGGAAATGGGTCCACCCCCAGTTCTACCTGGGGGTGGACCCAAAATCGCGGGGCACCTACCCCCGACAATTGAAAGACGTTCCCCCACGTGCCCTCGCAGTTCTCCTCCGAGCGCATTATTGGGTTCCGGCGGATAGGGGGACGACCGGGGTTATGGGCAGCACGCTCTCCTTTTCTTGGACGTCCAGATACGCTCCCCCAACTCAAAAAAAGGGCGGAGCGATGGGGGTCCTACCTGCCCATCACCCCCAAGAATGTCTGAGTACGTTCCATCAAATGGTGGCCATATAGTACCAACGCAAACATCATCACACTGAAACATTGGTTGTTGACTTTTAATCCTCACCCATGGTGTCTTCTGAACGCAGAACTATATTCGCCAGAACTATGTTGCTATCACCAGCGATTTCAGAAGAACGCTTCTTCCCGAGGATCTTTCAGTTTCGATTTAGGGGCAGTCAGACATGAGAAACTTCCCGTTTCCCGTTTTACGCCTTTTTTCGCGGTCATTTTTGCATTTACGTCATTCTTGTTACGACTTTTGTGATTTTACTTTCAAACGACCGTTGCGTCAATCCACGTGTCAAACACTTGAATACTCGCTAAGCTGCGCCAGGATCCAGTCATCAGAGCAAAAGTTTGGACGAAACAGTTCACTAGATATTCACGAGTTGTTAGAGTTACTGCCCAGTAACTTGCTTAAATTGAGATCTACATAGTTCGGGGTTTCCCAGAGCACTGCGAAAGATCAACCTTGTGAGCGTACTTCATTTGAAAGAATAGTAGAGCTGTGTTTAACCATTTTTTAAATTCTTATAATCTGATTATGTAATTACTATCACAGTGTTGTCCTTCTTTTTTAACACTACTATAGATGACACCACAATAGCTATTAGTGTTATCCAGTTCGGTCTACCAAAGCATTCTTGCGCAAAAACTCGTTGCTCATTGACCGCTGATTCCAACTCCAGCGGTTGATTCTGCTTGCTAATACTATTCAGAACAGGGTACTGTCAGCTAATCTTCGCATCCAGGTCCGCTGACTCTTCCTTTTACGGGGGTACATCTCAGGACATCTAAGAGAGTCAATAGGTTGTTGTTTCCCACATTGTAACGGTGGTCTTATGCTTCACGCTTCACCGTTCTGTTCTAACCTTTTTGGCGCACCTCTGAGGGCATATAATAAATGAATAAATAACATTTTTGTATATAAAAGTGAAAGTTTGTATGTATGTGCGTATGCAATGGATAGAAATCGCGGAGGATCAATCAATCTGAACAAAATTTCGCAAGTACAATACTGCTCCTAATCTTTGCAAAAAGGACGCGCCCGACGCGTTTTTGCGTCGCAAGCGTCGCACGCATATAACTTGCTCCAGAATGGAGCTTTTGCGATTCTGAGGACAGAGTCTTATTCAGCGCATCGTGGCGAAGCTATTCATATCCCGCATCACCGTATTTGGCTTTCGAAAACTTTTCAGCTACTTGTAGGTGTTGCTGAGACACTCAAAAAATAAAACATCGGATCTCTCTTTTTGCGCGTGCGACGCTTGCGACGCAAAAACGCGTCGGGCGCGTCCTTTTTGCAAAGGTTAGGAGCAGTATGGTAGATCCTGTAGCGGCCGGCAGAGATTATACACTTCCCTTCTATCATCGACGATTCGATGATCCCCACTGTACTCACTCTCATACATCATAGTATACCTAATGTGGAGGGGGAGAGGCTGACCCGTCTTATACTGGAATTGATATCCACTGGGCAGAATGATGCTGTAAGCCGTAACAGGCACTCACTTCTTACCTAGCTCACTTTCTCTCTTGTACAGTACAATAAATACATTCCACTGAACCACTGCGTTTATCGCACATTCGGACATTATAGGTCCAAGAGTCTAAGGCGCCACCATCCGCCACATAAGTCGCCACACCTTCACCCAAAACTATAGATTGCTTTATCGATTATATCGATTTTCGCTATTCTTAAGATCGGTGAAGACATGCCCACTAGAGTTCTTTAGCGTGCTAGACACGAATATGCCAACCATCTGGCGCCAAAATATCGACTTATTGAGTTTATTGATTTTTCCACTTCTGCTTGGAGGTCATTAGGGAATGCGTTTTGGGGTGCTTCAATACGCTGAACATGGAGATCACAAGCTTATGCCCGTGCCTTAGAAGACCAAGGCTGCGACGAACAGCATCCAGTCACCATCTTTGACGATCAACTGCTGTTGCGGTAGCACACTGCTCCGCTTAAAGGCAGCACCCACGGAAATTTTTCACTTCAGGATCTGAGCATATTTCGTAGGTATCGAAGGTGCTCAACACTTTCTTAAACACAAAAGTTCACGTTAGCATTGGAAAAACTGTTTTAAAAGCTCTATCATCAGGTAGCGTTCAACAGATATGGCCGAGTTTCGCGAGCCATGGATGAGACCAGGTATCAGAAGATCGACAAGGCAGTCTTTTTCGCCAGGCGGATCTTCGCGAAATCAGCTTTTTCTCATGAAATGCACCCCTCTCTGAACCGCAGCGGAAGAAATATGTAATGGAAAATTAGTAACAATTAGAAAAGATGTCATCTGAGAATCCATACATTGTAGAATTCCCCAGGGGAGAAGAAATCGTAGAAAATTGAAAATCCGCCAAAAACTAGCGCAAACAAAAGTGCAACAACCATAGTTACTGTGAAAATCTACTGGAGACGACCGCAGCCACCAGAAACAAAAAAATTGAAAGGATCAGAGAAAACTACACAATTCTGAAAGCATGACAAGGGAATTCCTTCGAAAAGGGCAACGCTTAACAAAGAGATCAGCTGGTAATCGATCTCTTCCGCGCTCCAAAAAGACTTCGGTGCTCTAACTGCGGAAACGAAACAGGGAAAACACGTACAATCAGCTGATAAAGAGGTCCTTCTAAACCTAGGCGATCCTGTTGTAAGTAGGTAAAAGGATGCTTCCAGTGCGGCTTGTGTGGCGAATATACTCCCCAAGTCCTGGGTTTTCCAAAACTTTCGGAACGTTCGCAACGAAATTTTCCGTGGGTGCTGCCTTTAATCGGTGGGACACGTGGTGAGCTCGTTCTTCAACTGAAGGCCTCAGTGTTGTCTAAACTGGATGAGTTGAAAAAAACGGGCATGAGGAGGTCTTTAGTGGTGTAGAGGACAGATAAGTATTTCGAACCACTTTCAGGCCTCTGAAGACGACGTTTAGTCGAGACATAAAGTCAGAGTAAAGACGTGTCATTATATCATAATAACCTGTACGGCACAGAAAAAAAGTAATATACAATCAAAGTAACGATGCCCAGGTTCTATGATCAGAGAACATGGACTATACTCAGAGATCATTATCGTTTTTCAGTTGCGCATCTGTTTGTTTATTCGCCGATTTTATTGATTTTTCATCATCTTCTCCCGCAGGTCGGTGAGGGCATGGCTACTAGGGTTCCTGAATATGCTGTGCATGTGAACACCATTCTGGACTGTCGATTTATTGATTTTATCGATTTTTTCGAATTCTGCTCTAAAGTCATTAAGGACATGTTTAATGGGATTCTCCGATACACTAAACACGAATGTGACAAGCATAATGAGCGGCATTGTCGATCTATTTGAATTTAATTATAATTTAATTGATTTTTCCACAGTTGAGAAGTGACGGATGAAACGCGTTCAGTAGGGTTCTCAAGCACACTGTTGAAATAGCCGGAATTAATAAAACCCCGAGCGGAACCGGGTATACTATTGGATTGGAAAATAAGTTCGTGCGTTTTTTCATGAGGACAGAAACCACTATCTTCCAAAAACAGTATCAATCACACTAAATGGGCATTGCAGCTCTTTTCTTTTTTTTTATTGATCCTACCAAAGACAAAGTTGTTTCTCAGCTCACTGCTACGCAAAGTTGCGTTGGAAAATTGGAATACTCATTAGTGATTTTGGTTTAAAAAAAAACCCTGAGAACCTCGCTGAATTATTTTACATAATACTTGTCGTGACTTTTCGCCAACACTTCCTGTCAAAGGACGCCTTCGACCCACGTCAACTGGTCCCGCAACGAACTCCGCGGTGCGCGCTCACTCTCAGCCGTATTCCCTCTACGGTTGATAGGCCACGCCCACTGCCCGAAACAGTATAAATACGGTTCCGTCTTCACATGGGCCCTTCTTCACTCCTTCGCTTCCGCTTGAAGTCCAACGCTCCGACGTCCCATCCGGAGCTCGCCGCAATGGCCCATGGTTCGATGCTGTCGTCCTGCCAGTTCGATGAAGATGGTCCGATCGTCGCCAGCCAAGTCCAACTCCACCATCAACGCCAAGCTGCTGTCGATCCAGGAGCGCTGCGCGTGTCCAGGCCGGTTATGACTTGACCCATCAGATGTTTGTGATTTAGTTTCTATATTGTATTGATAATCTTTTCTGCATTGGGTATGAAGTGGCAATGATTTGCGCTAGGGTAGTAGGCTTCTCTCACTCAGCCCGCTGGCTCGCGAGTAAAACCACTGACATATTAGGCGTGCGGTACTACCCGCTAAGTCCTTGTGGGTTGCTGGTTAAACCCTCTTTGCCGCGTTCGGTTCGGGTGCTACCACCGACGCCCGGACCGGGCGCGACAATACTTGGAAATATCAGCAACACTCGCAAAACAATTTCCTCAAATTGGATTCCCTTATTGATTTCAGACAAACAACGGCACATTCCCTATGGGCCGCCGGTGCGCTACCAGCAATTTATTCAATACCCATAAATAAGAACAGATATCAAACAAATAACAAATAACTTCTAACAAATCACTTAGTATTACTCGCTAACATGTTACACTGTTGTGTGATACGATCATTTAATTTGAAAGTAACTCCGGGATATCTCCTAGTTCGTGTCACTGTCCTCTTCTTCCGTGGTTTCTTAGTCGCTTCGTCGATCATTTCAAAGCTACAGAATGTGATTTTCTTGGATATTCTGGGCCCCGAAAAAATCACTTCCTCACCTAGCATGAACGTCACCGCGATGCATTCTGATGCACACGTCAAACGGCATGCTGCTGAATGCGACTTCCACGTCACCTCCGACAGTGGCAACTGCGCCCATGGTAGAGCTGAGCTTGTGCACCACCTCACCATGGTGTATCAGTGTGGCATGCGTATCCAGACTGAGAGACATACTGAAAAAAAGGCGCATTGTGGATTTCGTAGTGGATTCAGGAGGAAGCTGATCAAGGTTAAAAAACTGGTGTCGTACTTAGCGCTGAAATCCGATGTGGAGTGCTGGTTCCACAAAGATACTGTGGATGCGGTGAGCAGCTTCAACGACACGGCACCGGCTGATTCCACTTCTACGGTGAGTCCGGAAAGCAGAGGCAGAGAGACAGACGTTTCTCTGAGCATAGCGTTGCCCTGAAGGGGACAATTTCAGGGTAGAAACACTCGAAAATTCCCATCAAAAAGAGAAAATGAGGAGTTTGTCACTAGATAGTCAACTTGATTTTTCCACAAAATAAAGCCCTTTCCCTTGAATGAATGAATGAACGAGTGAATGAATGAATGAATGAATGAATGAATGAATGAATGAATGAATGAATGAATGAATGAATGAATGAATGAATGAATGGATGGATGAATGGATGAATGAAAGAAAGAAAGAATGAATGAATGAATGAATGAATGAATGAATGAATGAATGAATGGGTGAATGAATGAATGAATGAATGAATGAATTGAATGAATCAATCAATAAATAAATAAATAAATAAAATAATAAGAATGAACGTGAAGGAATTAAAGAGTACATACCTCGAGAACTTTGACGGTTTGGCCGTCTGCGTTCCACGCAGCCCCCATCATTTCTGTGGATCCCTTAAAATATCACAATGGCAAGAATTTAGGAAAAAATTCATAAAAAATTTGCAACTCTGCAGTTTTGGCCACTTCCCTCCATAAACAGTGCCCCTTGCCCCTAGAAAATCAGGTAACCACCCGCTGGGACCGTGCGAGAACTGTGGGNGGAGAAGCTGGTTTGAGGATATGCGGCCCTTGGGCGCCTCGGGGCATAAATCGGCAAACCGGGTGGTTTGTTTGAAATCTGACTGGATGGTCTTTAAAAACAGCAAAATGATATGAAGTTTTGTCTTCATCTCCAACCTACAGGAGTTCCTATGACTAGCAGTTTAGCCAAAAACTCTCTTGTCAGCGTGTACATATACTTCCTGTGTCTGTTCTTTTTTCTCGTTTCTTCTTCCTTTCATCCTTCAATGTGTATCCATGATGCTTTAAAGCCTACCTCAAAAATCGTCTTCACAGGCAAAGCATGGTTGAGGAACGAAATCCGCACGTCCGCTTCAGGATCAGCTGGTGTTGTCTGTTCTCGAATGAAGGAATCCAATGCTTGGGTGTTGATTGTCACCTGAAGGTGTTAAGCATACATTTTCTCATGTTTTTCTTCCAGATGGATTCGTAATCCTCGAAAACTCACTCCAAATAAGCTAAGGTCCTCCTTGCCGCGCTTCACGCGAATGTCAAAGTCTGACCGCCTGAACATTCCAGAATCGAATTCCACAGAAGAGGTCGCATGCAGCTTGTACCCGGCGAATTCTTCAAATAATGGAAAAATTACAAGAAGCTAAGGTTGTAGCGTTAACCACAAGGGCCCAGACTTCTTGGATACCTGCAATTTCACGCCAGTCCCTGTTAGAGTCCGCAATGACAGCTCGTTGGGCGTAGTTTGGTCGGAACACTTTGAATTTCCGCATTCGGCGCCAGAATTCTTCCTTCTAAATAGAGCTAACCATTGTGAAGAAACGTCTCAATACGAGTCTGTGGGTAAGCCTCACCAACTCATCCTGAAGACCGCTGCTCTCTACGGCCTTGTAGAAGTAATTCCATTTCTCGTGATCATCAGGATGTACAGTCTCCGTGCGCAGCAGCAATGTGGCGACATTTTGCTGCTCCGGCACGCAGCTGCAACACGCCACAGTAATCAGACTACGGTAAGAAAATTCATTCAATGGGAGACACTCACTTGAGGAGGATATCTACGGCGAGCTGTGATTCGCCAGTGCTCGTTGGAGTCGGGCACGTGTTGCGGAACAGTTTGATCAGTACATGTGTCAGCTGGAATCTGGTAAACTTGGCCGGTTTAGTTACCCAAGTCTCAGCTAAAATTCATCGTCCACCCCATCTACAAGGGGTAAAGGTATAGGATACCAGCAAAGGTTGGGGAAAAAGTAAACAACAGCTAAAGCATGAGGTAAATAGGCCTAAGACGAGCAGTCAGGGCTGAGAACATACCTTAGTGTCGTAGAGAGACGGATGAGCTGCCTTTATCACCTGCAGTGCTGCCATCTGCACTGCTTGGCTATGGTTGGAACAAAGCAGTCCTCGAGCTATCTCGTATGACCTAAAGAGGTTTTTTCCTCTAAAGAAGTAGGATTTTATGAAAATACGACACAAGGAACCCACATGGCTATGGGAATGTTTCGAAGAACCTCCAGCGCCTTCACATAGCATCGATCCCTCTTACAGTCGCTGATGTCCGTAATGAATTTGACGACAATCTGAAAATAACATTTATCGATTGGATATGACCTAATTTACCTGCATCAATTCACCAACCCGCTCCTTTCCGAGCTTGCACGCGTTTTGACTACTTGGTGTTCTTTCGCATCTTCGTCGAAGAATCGTAGCTATGGTGTTGGCAATCTTCCAAAATCTCTTCGACTTGTCTCCTTTCACTTCAGCCAACCAGTACTGAAACCCTTATAAATGGTAAAAGCTGTCATGTATGTAACTCTGGACGGGGGAGATATCTGGCGAGAACTAGTCCCCGACCATTTGTAACCTTTCTTTTCAACTTTATCCTTCTCAGGCCTAAAGCTCAGATTCAATGGCACCATCGACATCCAAAAACAAAGGCATCCCTCCAAGATTTTTTTTCCGAATTTTCAAGAAATTATTACCTCTCACATCCTACTGAATATTTTTTACCATACCGATGTTCTGAGACCAGTTCTCGCTGAATAGACATTCTTACTCACCATCATTTGTTTGTGCCACTTCTCATCATGGCTGGTTGTGTGAGCAGCACCAAATAGGTAATCTTCGAGAAAATCGGGACCCTGCTCCAGGAGCACCTCACGGGCTATTTTCAATGATTCTGAGTTACCGAGGGTTCCCAGTACATTGGCCAAGACGTGTCTGGAAACATACATTTTGGGCGTTCGACCACCACAGTGAAAATCTTAGGAAAAAAATTATGGATTATTCCTTAAAAATATTTCAAGAACAGTAGATTTCTTCTTAGTCGATCCTAGAAAGAGCTATCTAAGAACCTAAGTAGTGTTTTTCTCTTCAAACAGATCCAGCACTGGAATCCATGAACACTCACGGGACTGCAATAACCCAACTGAAAATCCAGGATTAACAGGCTTCTTAGGCAAAAATCGTATCCATTTTAGTCAGGAACTCCGCCACATTATAAGCAAAAATCAGTTGTTGAGGGTAGTGGAGTAAAGCAGTTGTTATCCAGGATGTTCTCCCGTCCTATCCAGCAGAGGGGCTTTCCAGGAACGTTTCTGCGGAAAGGTGGAGTTTACAGTGCGTAGATGTTATAGAACTAAGAAAAACTCTGCAAAAATATGTATCTGAATGAGAAATGGAAGAAACAAACTAAATCCATTTCCGCTCAAATTTTCCATGACTCAGTGCACAGGTGCTCTGCTGAATGTACAGCATGAACGCAGTCCAAACAGCGTAATATGTATAGTAGAAAGACTGGTAGCATCAGCTTGGGATAGCTGACATCCTCTCCTCGAATGCCTCCACCCTTCGGCATCTGTTGCTATAAGGAGGAGAGCTTGCGCAGGAATTGAGGGAAGGATGACAGTAGTTGGGAGGGATGCTGTCAGGGTTTGTACTCGACGGATTACGCTGTTCCTAGCGCACATTCATTAGAGGACTTATTTCCACCACCAAAGAATTTGCTCTGAGGTTACCAAAATCATCCTACTAAAATTCAGGAAATTCCCTATAAAGCGGAAAAATCCATAACAGGTGAATCCTCATCGCTAATCCGGCATTTCATTTCATGCTGGATCAGCTTAACATCACCTAACATGGGGAAGCAAGAGCTCTTTTCAGAGTGATTTATAGCAAAACCAATGCAATAATCGAGGGCTGCATGCATTGCTGAGATTACCCCGGGTTAAAGTGCTAACCCCGCACAAATTCACCCGCCGTTGACACGGACACCGACATCTTTGCCCTGGGTAATCTCAGNTCACCTAACATGGGGAAGCAAGAGCTCTTTTCAGAGTGATTTATAGCAAAACCAATGCAATAATCGAGGGCTGCATGCATTGCTGAGATTACCCCGGGTTAAAGTGCTAACCCCGCACAAATTCACCCGCCGTTGACACGGACACCGACATCTTTGCCCTGGGTAATCCTAATGAAGCCCCCCCCCCGGCCCAAATCAACAAAAGTCCTCTGTTTACTCGACCTCTGGTAATCATTCAGAACAGCTGAAATTACCCAGTGTAACATCACAGTAAATCACATATCGTTAACACGGGCGCCAACCACCTTTACCCTGGGTAATCATAATCATAATAGCATCTCGGCCCAAATCAAGCTCAGTCATTTGCTTACTCGTCTTCTGGTGGTCATTAAAAACCATTTTAGAACACGGAAGCAAATATTATGTTTTGGTTTTTCTGGTTTGTTAACGCACTTAGTTAAACCAATTAGGTAAATAAATAAATAATTAAATGAATAAATAAATAAAACCCACAAAACGGGCTCGTTTTCCGGCTGCATTATGACGGCTCGCCACTCCGCCTCACTCGCATGTCTTGCTTCCTGGACAATACGAGCGAACATCGACGAGTGCTTCTCGCATGTGTGCGAGTCACCCATCTCGTACAGGTGGGTACGGTAATCGTTGACTGCTTTGGCCAGCTGCAATTCTCCATCTATGATCTACATCCATGAAATTATTGATTTTCCAGAAACTAGACAGTCCACCCCTAGCGCACCTCGTTCTTCTTGTTCTTCTGCCCGAGCAATACCTTATGGTAGAGCTTCTCCCCAACTGGCACTGCGCCAAATTTCTGCGCAGCACAAACGGCCGCGGTTTGATTGTTCGCATCGCAGTGCTTTTTCACATAATGCATGGTGCGATTTCGAATTTCTACATGGGTCCTGAAAAGAAAGCACATGAGTGAGTGGATGTTTAAGCAGCTTTGGGAGCTCACCTGCTTTCCAGGCTGAATCCCCATTTCTTATCGAAAGGCGAGCGGAATGTGAGCATCTCCACCGCTTCGATGATGACGATGTCGGCGTCAATCTTCATGTTTTGTCTGAAGATCACAGAAACTCTTAGATAAGGTAGGTAAAATGGATTTTTGCAGTATTTCTTCATTAACACACAATTTTCAAACATCGAACCTTTGTGCTCAGAGGTATAAATCCTCAGGGTCCCTCAAGAATTCAAGACTTACCACTCGATTCATTTGTAAACATTCTCATTTCCTTTCCTATCCAGGGACCGCATGCGTCATAGGTCAACGAAGAGTTACCCAGGGTGAACTTTACGTACACCTTCCCGTGGTAAGCGTGCTACACGGGCACGAACTTGTGGGTTAGTCATGGCTTACCCGGGTTAAAATTTATGTACACCTTCCCGGGATAAACTTTCTATATGGGCATGAACACGTGGGTTAGTTATGGGTTACCCGGGTTGAACTTTATTTACACTTCCCCACTGTAAACGTATACACGGGCACGAACACATGGGTTACTCATGGTTCACTCGGGTTACAATTTATGTACACTTCCCCATGGTAAACGTTCTACACGGGCACCAACATGTGGGTTATTCATGAGCTATCCAGGTTGAAATTTATGTGCAGCTTCCCAGGATAAACGTGCTACACGGGCACGAACACGTGGGTTAGTCAGGGATTACCGAGGACACTTATGGCCAGGGTAAACGAGCTAAACACGGCACAAACACATGGGTTATTCATGGCTTACCCGGGTTAAAATTTATGTACACCTTCCCGGGATAAACGTGCTACATGGGCATGAACTCGTGGGTTAGTTATGGGTTACCCAGGTCAAAATTCATATACACCCCCGCAGGGTAAATGTGCCACACGGGCACGAACACGCTCACCCTGGGTAATCACAATGGTGCAATTAGGGTAGGTGTACTCAAATTTTTGTGGATATGTTGAGGAATCCGATAATATTTTCAAGTAGAAGTTGTTACATTCGGAAGCTGGGTTTCGCTGGTTTTTTTTTGTGGGAAAAGATAAAATTTAATGGGAAAAGGGAGAAATTTTCCTTACATATAGGTGGCGTCCTGCTCGTAATGTACCGGCTGAAGCCCTCCCATGCGTGTGAAGTTCCTGAAAATAGCGTCAGTAGCAAGCTTGGATTCAGCAAATAAGAAATTTTTCATAAAACATTGGATGTCCTCGATAGTCGAATATTCCACTTCGAATAGGTCAAAATTAGAATTCCCAAGAAAAAGGTTGCTGTAGAGCTCCGAAAGCACGAAAAATGACTGCAAAACTTTTTCATTTTGAAATATTCAATTTTTTGTGGGTTTCTGATTTATCCATCAAAATTTATCAAGTAGATAATATTGATATCTAGTCAATAGTTCCTTCGAAATTACAGTGGGCGTTGGTGGCGATGCCCTTCCGCGGCCTCGAAAAGCACGCAGCGCGGTCGCGCCGCTCGAGCACGAATTCTCTGCAGGACAACAAACTATATGATTTCTTGATAATCAGTTGGTTTTCTTAGTAGTTAACATCGAATGTGATGATCAACTATCAAGAAACCGCTAGCTTCGTCACTGCGGCGACGATTCCATCGTAAGCGGCGCGGTCGCACCGCGTGCTTTTTGAGGCCGCGGAAAGACGACCGCCATCGACCCCCACTGTACCTACTATTCAAGGATGTTCCAAGGATTCCAAGGAGATATGAGAATGGCATTCGAAAAAACAAGAAAAAAATCCTAAAAATTTCCCGAAATAATTCTGGAGGTTTTTTCTTCATTTTAACACTTAGAACAAACTCTTAACCATGAAGAACCCACAAATCAGCCTTGATCTCGCAATTGTTGATCGTTCGCTGGAAGCGCTTATCCTCCGGTCGTTTGAAGTGCACTTTACATCTTCCGTAAACGGTGTCCTGCAAGGATAAAGGCATTGATTACGGTATCCTTCCCCACCTCTCGCCTTAGGTTAGCTAACCGACCACAATCTGCTCGTCACCTTCTCCATTTTCAGCTGGTGTATACAGCGTGTTGATGATTCCATAGAGGAAGTTCCAACGGGGTTCTTGACCGGGGAATTGTCTAAAATGTGGGGATTTACACTGGTCACAATATCACTGTGTAATAGATGGATATTGATTTCTTAGGCATAGTTGTAGCAAGATGTGTACTTGGGTGAGTGCAATTTTAACAAACGCTGAGATGAGAGCTGTATCTGATAAGATGCTGAACTCGTCTTGGGAATCATTCCTGGCAAAATTTCTCCAAGGAAAAAAGTTTTTTTTCCACAGAATATCAACCCAGTATACTCACGTAGGATCATAAAGGACTTCCTTGATGTTGTTTCCACCTTGAATGAATGCCACGTATACGTCCGGAACATCGCCGCAGTTCCCCGTTGTGCAGGCGGTCAGCTGAAATTGTGCATAGTCATCGCTAATAGCCGAACAAAATCGCTTATGGCAATGGAGGACGCGGAAAGTGGGCGGGTATAAGGGGGGGGGGGGCTAGGAAAAAATGGGATCTCCGCCGTTTTGGGCGGAAGGATGGAAAATAAAACTAATAAAAATATTATTCATAATAATAAATAACTAATAAAATTCGTTCAAAAATATTAATAAAAATAAACATATAAAATATGCTGATGCGAGGTTTCATTTAACACACTCGCGACAGTGTGCTCAACCGGTTGACACGCATTGTGCGACGCGTGGGATCGCATGCTCAACCGGTTGAGCACGAATGCGTGCTTCAGGGACCGCCCGTGTCCCACGCGGCGCATCATGCCGAGGGTGGTGGCGAATGTGTCAATTTGTAAAGTAATTCCGAAAATTCGGCGAACCATCTGGGGGAGGGGGGGGGGTGGCTCCTCACTATAAGCTCATTCAATTTTTTCACCGGACATTCGAATAACCGACTGTTTGCACTTTGAATGACTCGAATGGAAGAAATTAACCGTAAAATAAACAAATAGTGAAAAATAATAATGCAATAATAAAGTAATAAAATAATAATGAAGAGAATTAATAGGGTAAATGAATAAGAAGGAGGGAACGGCAGGATCCCCTACTCATCTGCTGGTTCGAATATTCGTACAACAAAATTTTCGAATTATTCGGGTATTTTTTTTTCAAATATTTTTGTTCAAATAGTGATGGGATAAGTACTACATATAAATTTTGTACTTGCTTCTGCATAAAATTGCACTAAAATATAATAATTGTTACTATAATTTTTTCCAGCAGATTAAAATTGGATCTTTGTCGAGATGTCAAAATTTTTTGTTTCTATTTTTCCTCTCTATAAAGAATTCATAATTATCTAGGCCTTGAGTTCTTAGGTGCTTATTTATGTGTATCATGTACGACTAAGACACGTGTTACAAGGGTATTCCGGACTGATAAGCTGCTGCTCCGTTGCACTTTTCTCAGTGGCCGCATATAAATAAAGCACTACAAGTAAGAAAGAACTGGTAGTTCAATGGTAATTTCCTTTTT
Source organism: Ancylostoma ceylanicum (assembly GCA_000688135.1). NCBI lineage: Eukaryota > Metazoa > Nematoda > Chromadorea > Rhabditida > Ancylostomatidae > Ancylostoma > Ancylostoma ceylanicum. The sequence continues at coordinate 240,642 of JARK01001417.1, forward strand.
ATCGACTAACACCCATTGAAAATTACTTCCGAAATTTTAATCTAGCCATTTTAACGTCAGTTTGACACGAAATTTACAATCCGCGCGAAATTTTGGCTAATTTTCCCAAAGTTCTAAAAAAAAATCTCTGCTTCATTTTTTGGCTAAATACCATAATGAGCACGAGCTGAATTGTTCAAGCTGGTAACCTCTGCTTCATCAATCGAAGGGTTTACAGTAGCGTGGCGCATGGATGGGGTTCCCGCTAGGGATGTTTTTGCCTAGGAAAATGGTATTGACTGAAAAAGTGGAAAAATCGAGACTGTCAACAGGAGAAAACCAGTGGATAGCCGTTTTGGGAACATTATGACCTGCAGAGAGAAAGTTCGCTAGGAGCGAGGATTCCTCGAAAGTTCTCTGCAACTTCTAGATTGCTTGAATAAATCGAATTTAATTTAGCTAATACGTATGGTTATAAGAAATAAAGAATCATCATCATATTGCCAAAGGTAAATGCTCAACTATTTTGTTTTTGTCTCAGAAAAAAATGGAATTAATTTAGTGAAAGAGAAGAGGAAAGACAAGTTCACCAGCGTTTCTAAGCGGTTTGCACAGACTGTCCTTGAAATTAATGAAAAACATTGAAAAATCCAAGCAATTATTCACCTTGTATTTGGCCAGCATTCCTCCCTCCAAATCGTGGTGCAGCGAATCAAATGAGAAGTTTCCAGCAATGATCGTCGACGGAGACTTGACCTTGTTCTTCAACATATCGTACATGACTGTCTCGGTTTCGAAGGCATAGTCTACGGTCAGGAGCCTGAAAAAAAGGCAAAGAAGTGAGTAAGGGTCGGGATTTTTTTCTGCAAAAATCTGTTCGCTAAGTATTTCTGGATGTAGTGGATCTGCCCATAAAACTACCAACTTTTCGCTAACTTTTTATGATGAAATTTCTTTTTCTCCTAGATTTTCGAGGCTTCGAGAAAAGCGAAGATGGCGAGTTGAATGATTTTATACAAAGCTAATGATTACCAGTGGCGAACGCAGTAAAGCTCAGCCGGAGGCTAAGAGGAAGAGGGAAAGACGTGGACAAGGACCCGGACAGCCGAAATTTCAAAAAAGAAGATTTTTGCAAGAGCTTGTTCCAATACTGAATGGCTAAAAAAGCCAATTTACATAGTTAAGGTAAAAAAAGTTAGCACGGAATTTCTAGCAATTTTATAAATCGAATCGTTCTAGATAAATTTATCAGCCGATTCCTAGGCGGGAGGGGCATCTTCTGCCCTGATGAATGCAAAAAAGCTCTACCAATTCAAACATATGTATTATGTTCACAAAACTAACCTCGTATATGACCACGGATCATCTCCTTCTTTATGTGGTTCGGGTTTGTAAGGTTTTTCCTTTAGTCTTCTCTTTATTTCCTCGATGTCGGGTGGTCCGGCGAAGATTGCTAAAGTGGAATTAGAATGGAATGGAACATATATACACTAATCTTAGCACTATTTCATTTTTTTTTCATTTTGCTAGCCTGGACGCATGATTAGAGGGAAGGGTAGCCATGGGTAGCAACTACATACTATAGACAATGTCACAAATGGGTAAACATTTTGATGAGTACCAGGTGAAGGGTGAATTCGATTACCCTAACATGTCTACCATGAGTAAATTCGGAGATGCAATGGGGTCGTCTTTTCCTTCACCCACAGAGTTAAAATCTTCTGGCTCTAAGTCAAAATCTTCAGGTTCAGGGGCGTAGACGATCCTGCCGTTTCCTCCTTCTTATTTATTTACCCTATTCATTCTCTTCATTATTATTTGGCGTTTGGGAAGAGTTTGTGGTTTTGGTTTATCCAGAGTGGGCAAGTTTTCCAGGAAAAATCTGGCAAAATCCTTCTATTTCTGCTACTGCTCATCGTCAATTACAAAAGTAAGTTTTTCGAGCAAGTTACGTACAATTTGGCTTGGAAAACTCGTCCAAGTGAGACCCCGGGGACATCCGAGCTTCCCGCCAAGGACCATACTTACAGTATCCTACAGTAATCCAATAGTAAACACATCATTTTCTACGAAAGACATGTATGTACAAGTTGAAACGGCGAATTACCTGTTAAGACGCACAAAAATATGAGGAGCTGGTGACAAGGTGCAGGCACCATGATCCACTGTCACTACGACTCTTATCAGCTAGGCCACGTCTCCTAGTGGCAACAGCTCGCAAACACTGAAACCACGGTCAATAGAGAGGCTCGCAGGAAAGGTTTTGGAATGGTGCCAGACTTTTGGGACATCTAGTGAAATTGCAGTGTCGGTACTACAGCAGAACTGCTATGTATAGTGGTGTTATTCGTTGTAAAATTGGTGTTATTACCATCTTAGGAAAATTTGGACTGCAGACTCTTGGAAAAAGCCGAAATCAGGAGAATTCTGGAATTCTTCACGATATTGTGGAGGGAAGTTTGCCGGAATGCACCTACCCACTTCTTAGTAGAGCTTTGCATTCGAAAATATTTCTCGAATTTTCGAATATTCGAATTTTTGAACTTTTGAGAAAAGCTAAACTTTCCAACATCTGAATTTCCAAATTTCCGGGAACCAGTGGCGGACAGAGAGGGTAGCGGCGATTTTTGATAATACCTTACAATAGACATAAAAATCTTGTATTAATTTATTTCTAGTTGTTTATTTTTATTATTGGTCTTAAATAATTTTTAGTAATTATTTATTCTCATAATTTATGTAATGTTATATTTCGTGGTCGGGTCCCCAAAACGGCGGAGACCCCAATTTTTTCCCACCCCCTCCCCTGTCGCCCACTTCTTGCGTCCGACACTGGCGGGAACCACCGAATATTCGAATGTTCCAGGACCATCAAATCTATGAATACTCGATTTTTCTGAATTTTCCGGAACCCTGGAAATTTCGAATACATATTTGAATTCTCGAACATTTTAATAAATTTTCGAATATTACGATTTGGTCGAAATTCTACTGCTTAGTAGACAACAGCTTGTAGAATTGTATGCATTGTTTTTTGTGCTATTTTTTGGTACGTGTTGATATTTCTGGATAATAAAAAACAAAAAAATAAGAGTATAGTATAATAGTAGTAAATAGTAAAATGAAAGTGATTCTTCTAAATAGTATTATACCCCCCCCCCCCCNTTGTATGCATTGTTTTTTGTGCTATTTTTTGGTACGTGTTGATATTTCTGGATAATAAAAAACAAAAAAATAAGAGTATAGTATAATAGTAGTAAATAGTAAAATGAAAGTGATTCTTCTAAATAGTATTATACCCCTCCCCCCCCCTGCAATACTTTTGCTTTTCTAATACATATTTACAGGCTTATTAAGAAAGTTTATTTTTCTTCAATTGCTGATATATATTTCCAATGCTTACCTATGATAAAATTTTCCTACAAACGATATCCGTGGAACATTCAGGAAAAAATTGCGGATGAAAAAGCCTCCATAGGAATTCACAGCGAACAGAGTGGTATTGTTTGGTGGCATCTGAATTTTCACAGGATTTCAACAGCTAATCACACAACTGCGATGCGACCCACACAAATTGCGATAAAACTGCGGAAAAATAAACACGAAACGTATAATGTGGGTGGGGTTAGAGCGCTTACTTGGGTAACTCCACTGAGTAGTAACAAAATTTCACACACCGAAATGTAACAAGTGATGCAATTGGAACTGGAGCAGACTTCGCTTATCCTTCGTGCATCTTTCCAGGGAGTTTAGTTAAGAAAAACAAAGGCACAAAAAATAAGGGAACGTTTCCGGAATTTGACAATTTTTGCCAATTCGAAGACTTGAGCAGGTGGTACTGTGCGTGGCTGCTGTCAACGACGAAAAGTTAAGTATTCAGCGATCTGTGCGCAGTTTTCAGCAGAACTCGCCTAATTCTCGGACAAGGTTTGCACATTCAACATTCATTCATTCATTCATTCATTCATTCATCCATCCATCCATCCATCCATCCATTCATTCATTCATTCATTCACACATTCATTCATACATTCATTCATTCATTCATTCATTCATTCATTCATTCATTCATTCATTCACACATTCAATCATTCATTCATTCATTCATTCATTCATTCATTCATTCATTCATTCATTCATTCATTCATTAACTCATTCACACATTCATTCATTCATTTGTTCATTCACACATTCATTCATTCATTCACACATTCATTCATTCATTCATTCAGTCATCCAATCATTCTGTTTTTCAAAGCTCGCTTATTGTTAGACTGAAAATCTTCAAAATCTAAACATGACAACCGCTTCTGTTCATGAGATGAAGGGCCTAATTGAAAATCACTTTAACACAAAAACGATTGATCCTTTTCACTTTTCCGAAAATGGAAAGAAAGCAAAGCAACGCATTAGCTTACCCCACATTCTGAATATAAGGTGGAAGAGTTTGCCATACAGCATTCCGCTGCGATGGCTGCCCGTCTTTGGACTCTACTTTGGGTGGGTTCCTTTCCATCTAAGCGTATATGTGAAGCTCAACATCCTGCAACTTCTCGTGTGAGGTTTTCAGCATTTAACTCTAGAAAATCCAGGCCATTTGCGTTCTTGCGTGCGTTTGCAACGTATTGTCGTGTGGGTCCTGTTCATCTAGACCAAGTCCTCCAAAATGCCCTAAAACAGATGAAGGAAAGCTGTCGAAGGATGTTCGAAAACTCATTTATAAATATGTTTATAAGCGAGCGCCGACAAGGCCGGTTAGTAACAATTCTATACGTAAATGCATGACACTGTCGTTGTATCGTGTCCTTGCATTACATTTGCAGAATTATTCCTGCAGTCTGGAAAAGGATGCCGCAAAGGTGTTATCGCATCATGGGCGTCCTGAAGACAACGAAGATGGAAAAACATATCTAAGCCTTATGGGGTAATCCTAGTTTTTCTTCAAAAAAAAAACTACTGAGAATTTCTTTAACAATTAACCCATCATCTGTACTCCCTTGATTGCTTCCTAGTGGTTTGCTCAGCAAAACGAAGAACTTCAACCGCTATTTGCAGCCCTTGGCGTTCTAGCTTCATAAAAGATGCCATAAAGTGGTGGTCCCCGCAATTGAAGAAGGTAAGCAGCAGACTAGACATCACTTACATCTAATATGCAAATAAGTCAATTGTTTCACCCGGACATGCATTACAGATGGATGGTTTGAAGAGCGTGGGCTGTTTCTACAAAGCGGATGAAACAGATACAGGAATTGGCGAGCTCACTTGCGCTTTCGAATCCAGTTAAAGCCGCTAAACAACACCGAATCAGACACTAGTGGATAAAGAATCATTCTAATAAGGTTGTTATTTGCCCCATGAAAACTCTTAGCAAACACTGGCGGGCGTGAAGTGCAGGGTGGCGAAATTCTCTCCAAGCTTTCATTAAATCCCATGTTCTTTCTTCTTTAAACCTGGGCATTTTATGTTGCTCTTCTATATTACCATTCTATTGTGCCAACCAGGCTTGTTAGGTGGACAAATTTATTAATTTATCGCCTGACGTTTCGACTTGATCGTCGTCTTCGGAGGCCTAAAAGTGGTTTCTAGTCTGTGTTCTAGTGGTTTCTTATCTGTGTTCTAGACCGCCAAACGTCTCATCCTACTCTGCTAGGTCTCAACCTTCTCTCAAAGTTGCTACCTAGAAAAGCATCCAGGACAAAAGATAAACGCACTCTGGATCCATCGTTATTGCGAAACAGTCCGCACCAATCTTGATTGTCGTTGCGGACAAGTGAGAAATGCCACACTGTCCGTGTTTGGTGCTAACTACAGTCTATAGCTCGCATAACGATACGAACGGCAGAAAGTCACTTGTTATCGATAAGCACTCATTCTTGTTGTTCATTTCTGGATTCTTTACAGTAATCCAGAACGCCTCGAGCGCTTTTCTCGCCGAGATCAAGATTGGTGCGGACTGTTCCGCAATAACGGTGGATCCAGAGTGCGTTTATCTTTTGTCCTGGATGCTTTTCTAGGTAGCAAATTTGAGAGAAGGTTGAGACCTAGCAAAGTAGGATGAGACGTTTGGCGGTGTAGAACACAGATAAGAGCTAGAAACCACTTTTAAGCCTCCGAAGACGACGATCAAGTCGAAACGTCAGGCGATAAATTAATAAATTATTCCACCTAACAAGCCTGGTTGGCACAATACAATAGTAATATAGAAGATCTCTGCAAGCTCTTGGAAACAGGCTCGACTGAGGCTCGTACCAGTTCAAAACAAAGTGTTTGCATAGCGTGTGTTCGTTATACACATGGGTATCATGAGCTGCTCACCCTATCCGCCAAAGGTAGGCAAATTCTACGTTCCCTAACTCGCAATTTGCTCCAGGGTTTGGATACATTATTAAGATTACTTAGTTACTTATGTAGGTACTTAGATGGTCCGTCTTCACTTGTCGTGCGCGCCCCAGCTTCACTTCCATTCGATTCCTTCTCTTGCCTTTGTCATCCAGGAGCATCGTGGACCACGACGGCGAGAATTTTGACTCGTTCCCGGCTGAGCGTTCAGCTGGTCCATCCGTGCAGCGAAGACATCTGCCCATCACGTTGGCGGTCTCCCTCGAGGTCGTTTCGTTTCTCTTGGGACCCATTCCGAAGTTCGTCTTGTCCATCTATCATCTTTCCTTCTCATTATACGACCAACCCATCGGTGATTAGCTTTCGATACCTATTCTGCCGGATCGCGAAGTCCGGATATTCGTCTCAAATCGGAACCGCGAAGTCCCGCTTGCAGTTGTGTACGCCAGTTGTACCTCAAAAGGCATCGCTCAAGCGCTCCGTGCACGGTGCGGAATGACTTTAACGTGGCCGCTGTGGCCGACAACGTCTCGGCAGCATGGCAGAGCGCTGGGAGTACTGTCGAATCGAAAAGATGAGCACGGAGCTCGTGGTCTGTCAGTTGGTCAGTGACTTCCCTGAGAGGCCTGAACGCAACCCACACTGCTCTTCTTCTACCCAGCTCTTCTTTGAGGTCGTTCTCCATGTTCAATGAGCATCCGAGGTATACATAGGACATCGTTTCTGCTATTTGAGTCCCTTTATTGAGATTATCCTTTGTAAATGTGTCTATAGATCCAAACTCGCCCTCCAACCTTTCCCTTTCAAAACAATATTTGCCACTGTTCTTATCACCAGTAATTTTAGTGAGAGGTTAGTGAATGTTGATTAGAATGCTATATGTGATTCCGTTCAAAAATACCGAAAAACCCTGTTTTCGAGCCCCGATTCTAGTAGAGCCAGTGGGTGGGGCCAAGGCTAGATTACACGTTTTCCGCATCATGCACTCCTTTGCTCACCGAACATAAGACGCAGTTTCTATTCTATCAGAGAGTGGATGATGAGGTCTTCCGAAGAGTGAGTCATTTGCTAGTATAACGAAAAATTAATAAGACCAATACAATCGATCGTTCCTGCAGAAGGTGGCCTTATATTCACAGGTAAGGCGGATGCAACTCAGCGAAATGAGTGTACTTTTGCGTAAGGGTTGATTTTGCACTGACCGACCAACCATCCCTTCTGTTTGCAAACCTCAATAACCCCTTATCACTTGAATTGTCACAACATCAAGCATTTGAATGCAATATCCTGAATTGCTGGCACTCAAAGCTGCGTGGGAGGGTACAGGTTCGTATGTCTCCGGAAGGCTCACAAAACTCAGAACCCAACTCCACATCATTTCTGTGTAAATGCGTCTGAAGTAAGCGATCGAAGCGAGCGTCAATAGAAGTCCAAAAATTCAGCGTTAGCCCAACTGTCACACTGGTTTTATTTTCATAATTTGTGACTAGCGCCAGCGGAGTCAGCATTTTGATGCTACGTTATTCGTTCCCTCATTCATCCTCTCATTCATTCACTCACTCATTCATTCATTCATTCATTCATTCATTCATTCATTCATTCATTCATTCATTCATCCACTCACTCACTCACTCATTCATTCATTCATTCATTCATTCATTCATTCATTCATTCATTCATTCATTCATTCATTCATTCATTCATTCATTCATTTATTCATTTATTTATTTATTCATTCATTCATTCACTCATTCATTCATTCATTCATTTATTCATTCATTCATTCATTCATTCATTCATTCATTCATTCGTTCGTTCATTCATTCATTCACTCATTCATTCATTCATTCATTCATTCATTCATTCATTCATTCATTCATTCATTCACTCATTCATTCATTCATTCATTCATTCATTCATTCATTCATTCACTCGTTCATTCATTCATTCATTCATTCACTCACTCATTCATTCATTCATTCATTCATTCATTCATTCATTCATTCATTCATTCGTTCATTCATTAATTCATTCACTCACTCACTCATTCATTCATTCATTCATACATTCATTCACTCAGTTTTCCGAAGCCCGCTTGTTGTTAGACTGAGAATTTTAATGACAACGACTTCTGCTCATGAGATGAAATGCCTAATTGAAATTCACCTTGACACAAAAATGTTGATCCTACACATTTCCGAAGATAGAAAGAAATCAAAGCGACGCATTAGCTCACTTCACATCCTGAATATAAGGTGGAACAGCACGCCGTACATCATTCTGCTGCAATGGCTGCCAACATTAGGACTCTATTTTGGGTGGGTTCCCTTCCAATTGAGCGTATATTTGAAGTCTCCCATCTTGCATCTCCTCATGTGAGATTTTCGGCATTAAATCCTGGGAAATTCAGGCCATTCTCGTTCTTTCGTGCTTTTCCAACGTGTTGCCCTGGGGAATCATACAGCTTCCGATGTGCAGTGAATCGGAAATGCATGTGACGGCGAGTATTCGAAGTCGCATCTATAAAGAGATTACCAAGTATCTACCCAGATCTCCGGTTAGTAACCATTCTCTCTATAAATGTATGAAACTGGATTTGTATCGTGCCGTTTCTTCACTTTCGTCTAGTATCAAAGAAGATCACCAAATTTGCAGAGCTATTCCTGTGATCTGGAAGAGTCCGCTGCTATTGTAATAATTCGGAGAATAACTTCGCATGAAGAGGATGGAGAAGAAGAGCTAAGTCATAGAGGGTAATCCTATTCTATACTTTTAAAAAACTGTAGAGAAATATTTTCAACAGTTATATAAGCTGATAGCTGATGTCCGTAGATTGTTCCCGATGGTTTCTTCACCAAGGCGAGAATCAGCTATTGTTTTTGCAGCCCATGGCGCCCCAGCTTCATAGAAGATGTCATACACTGGTGGTCGCCGATACTAAAGAGCGTAAGCAGAAGATACTACATACGCTTCTTCATCTAGCATGCAAATAAGTCGATCGTTTCACACCTGCAAGGGCATACATTACAGATGGAACGTGTGAAGAGCGTCGGCTGTTTCTACAGAGCTATCAAAGAAGAGGTAAAAACTGGCGAGCTGTCGTGTGCTTTCGAATTCAAGAAAAGCAGTTGGTGGTGAATAAAGATGCTATCTATTAAAGCAATTCTTTATCTCGTGTACATAGTTGAAGGCGGCGGGCTGATGACAGAACAGGAAGAGATCAGGACGAAGAGCTAGTGCTTTCCATATGACCATCTAGCCCGCAGAAGGCAGGGGAATTCTATAATTCCCACCATATATTCAACTCTGGGCCCGTATGCATCACTGAAATTATCCATGGGAAACGTGTCGATGTATCTGAACTACCCCTCAAATAGCCCTTATTGACACTTTACCCATACGTGACGTTGTCTCTGCCCAGTTGATATCCATAGGTAGTATGAGTGATTCCATACCCAAGGGTACGCAAGAATTCGTCGTTACTGGAAAGGATAAAAAAGGAAAATCGAAGAACGTTTTCAAAATCAGGCCGACAAGGTATTCAACATCAGTTCTATTTCTCAGATGCTTTGAATCACATCTACTGTTGCGCCCGATCCGGGCGTCGGTTGTAGTAAACGTACGCGGCAAAAGAGGATTTAACCCAAACCCTCAAGGCTTTTAGCGTAGGACCAGCGGCGCAGAACGAAAGACAATGGACTCACAAGCCAGCGGGCAAACGTTAGAGGCTTACCACCTTAGGCGAGCTGCTAACGGACGCGGGCAAGAGCTTAGCGATCCTAGCGTAGCTAGTTTCTATCATTCGGAGAATATTTTCATTTTCACTATCAGATATCCAATGTCTACTTCATACTCCTTCAAGATCGCACACTAGTTAAATGCCACCTTCATAATTCCCAATGAACAAGGCATCAATATAATAGAGAACTGAACCACAAAGTGGAATGGGTCGAGTCAGGAACCAGCCTGATGGACACGCGCGGCAATGCATGATCTTCAGCGACATGGACTTGCGGAGGCTTCGACTGAGGCGGTAGGACATCTTCGGTGTAGCAGGATTCCATCATCGACTTCTGGCCATTGCGGCATGTGGCAATAGACGGCTGGAGCCGAGGAGACCAAGAAAGACACCTAAGAGCCCGATGGAAAGAGGCGGCTCTATTTATACTGCCGCCGGCGTGCGATCAGTACCGGAGGACACAGGCGGTCTTGATAAAGTACAGTACCCTTGAGAACGCCTTATGGGAATGGCGCGAGAGCCATCGGTCTATGACGTCGGTTCTATGCTTCCGGCTTGCTGGCGATCAGGACCGTCAAATAGCATCGTCGATCGAAGGGGTCCTGGGAGAGTCCCCACTCAGTACACCTACTCATTGTTAGTAGTCTTGGTCACAAATTTTACACATTTCAGCGAAGGATTCTTCCTAGAATCACGACAAAATAAAGCTGCCTTTCGTGCGTCGAACCTATCAAGCGGTCATTTACGCTGCTAAACTGTCCATAATTTCTAAGAAAATTATTTTTATTCTCTAATTAACCGCTAATAGGTGGGATTACATCTGTATGGAAATGAAAGAATGTCCCTGCAGGCCATAGCACAGCACTAGTTTATTTATTTATTTATTTATTTATTTATTTATTTATTTATTTATTTATTTATTTATTTATTTATTTATTTATTCAACTTGCTTATTCATCACAGTTGATGTGTTCGATGTCGGCAACAGCTCATAAGACAAATAGGCGTAAACAAAGATGAAGAATGTGAGGTGATGGCAGCAATGATAGCGCGTAAAAAAAACAACTTATTTCAGCGAAATTTTCTGGCAACTTCGGAAGATACGACGAATCTTTCTTGCAGGTTTCCTGGATTATTTTACTTATTGTTAGGTAAGGATGCGAGGTATTTTGTTGAGGCTCAGATATTGGATCCCTGCACCGCTAACAAAACTGTGTGGGCATGTGAATGTTATGGCTTCACAGAATTTGATCAAGTCACCATTTGCAGAGAGAGTGACAAATTTTCCTTTCTCCCGAATTCTTCCTCGGACGCAACAATTATATGGCATAATTGCAATTGTCATCGTGAACTATATATAGGATCCCGGTCTCGGCATATAATTGGGTCATCTAGGGCGTGAGTTGAGTTGCTACTTTTCGGTGAACTTAACCAGTTGCCTAATTTCGCTATAATTCAAAGAAGATAATTTACAGAGAAGCTCCGAATTTGTTATACCACTTTTTTTTTGAATTTCATGCCCTTTCTTCCTCTGTTCTTTCCTTTTTCATAATGTAAACAGCATTTGTTGCAACAAATACTGAATAAATAATGAATGAAAATTTAGCTCAGTCGTTGCATGGTCGAATGATCCATAGAATCGGAATCGAATTAAAAATAAATAAGTTAAAAATAAAATGAAATCAAATTATTTAAAATTTACGTTGAACTCTATATTTTCCTAACAATTTCCACCCCATATTATAAGTGGATATGTCACCGTTCCCGCTTTCAGGGAGCCGACACAGATCATTCTTTCTGTTTCAGGATGATTCTTCTCATTCTGAGCCTAACCATCCATGTATCCTTGGCGCTGAACATCCTTATGATTGCCCCGACTCTTTCATATAGCCATGTTTCATTCAACGCTAAAATCGCGGATGAGTTGACCTCCAAGGGTCACAAAGTGGTACGTATTGCTTCATAGAGTTTTGCTAGGAAAACCAAATACAGTGCGTTTCATAATTATAAGATCACCCTCGAATTTTGAGTTTTCAAGAGAACCAGCAATCGGGGGAATTTCTTGCTATTTTTGATAGATTTCCCACTTTGAAAAAACATTGTAGCCAAAGTTTCGTTTCAATACCTTTTACTCTAATGGTTTTACAAATATTTCTTACTTTTCATACCGTTTCTTAATTATAAGATCACTTCAAGAAATTGAACAATTTTCGGTTGAAAAAATGGGAATCATGGGGAAGTAATAAGAGGCAGTTTCTCCACGTTTGTTAGCGATCTCGAAATGTCGTCGAGGCATACTGGAAATAAAATTTCTTTACGTCATTGGGTCAGTAACATCTCAAGCTTGCAGTAGTGCTCGCTTCAAGTAATCGACTGCTCTGAACAGAGGTTATTCGCGTCATTCCACCTGGAGAAGTGTTTTAGAGATTGCTAATTAGGTTTAGGTCAGAAATGCATGATGGACAAGACAGGACTTCGCTCTTACGCGACCCAAACTGCTCCATCTTTCAGTGGGTCGCACCGACGTCTTGCTACAGAATGTTGCTTTGTCGATGCCCTTCGTTCAGGAATGGCCGCAGACGTGCTTCTGGCATCGTCTGGAGTTCTGTCGAATCCATTCCGCATGCCACAAAAGCCTGTTCCTGCATGCAGGTGTGGCAGAATGCCTTTAGCGACCATGACACCTCACCGCCATAATTGCTTGAGATGAAGTTGACAAGATCCTTACTTAGATCTTGCCAGGGGCACTTAAACCTTGCATAACCATCCAAATTGGATTTGTATTCAACCGAAAACACCGTCTGAATAAGCACTTCATGACACAGTCCGTCAAAACGCAATATCGTCAACTTTGATAGAAATTCCGCCAAGTTCCTCATTGTGAAATTCAATCGCGACACCATAAGCGGGTAGATATGCTTCGGAGAACTCTTCACTGCTTCTTTAACAATGTTTCTACGGCTCCTCATGCCTCTCCAGACAGCTGACTTGGCATTTTGGATCTCCAAATGTGACAGAATCCATTTCTTAGACGAGGTACTGCACGAAGCAGGCCTGAGAATTCGACGTTCCCCACGAGCAGAGGCCGTGCAAAGGCGCCCAAAGCTCGCAACAGATTCGCAGGCACNAGTACTGCACGAAGCAGGTCTGAGAATTCGACGTTCCTCAAGTGCAGAGGTCGTGCAAAGGCGTGCAAAGCTCGCAACAGATTCGGAGGCACCGGAGAGTGACATACAGCCTTGTCCACACACAAAACAAACCTTAGATCTGCGTAGCAATGGATGGGATACTGAGTGTATCATTTTAGAGAGCTTTGATCTGGCCTTCTTCGTCAGAAGAAGACAGACCACCAAGGAGCGTTGCTAAACCTGCATCTTTGCCGCGTGCTCACCCTCTCGGTCACGTAGGTATACAGAATCAGTCTTCATTTTGGGCAAATTGCTTAATTTCGTGGAGTGATCTTATAATTATGAAACGGTATGAAAAGTGAGAAATATTTGTGAAACCATTAGGGTAAAAGGTATTGAAACGAAAATTTGGCTACAATGTTTTTTCAAAGTGGGGAATCCATCGAAAATAGCAAGAAATTCCCTCGACTGCTGCTTCTCTGGAAAACCCAAAATTCGAGGGTGATCTTATAATTATGAAACGCACTGTATTTGATGAATTAAGTGGTGCATTCCTAGGTAATGCTTCTGCCAGATGTCGACAACAATGTGCCGAGTCCTGCAGGGAGCTATGAAGTAGGTAGCTTTCAGAACTTTTTACGTAGGAACCATTGAATCATTTACCTTCAGATCCTCAGAAGAGACGTTGGCTTGGCGCCAGGGGAGCTGGCCAGCACATTGTGGAGGAATCCAGACCCGTTTGAAGATAGCTCACCGCTCAATTTAAGGATATTTACCAAGCTTATAAGGGTGTCGTCGCTGTTTGTGAGAGCTTGTGAAGGTAATCTCCATCTCTTGACGTGATTTTGCTCCATTAATTTCGCTTCCTGGGGAGCTAGCACAACTTCCTGTATATGGGGCAGCACGACTACATTCACAAAGAATGTATATTTGTCAGATCTTTTGGGGCTTTCGGATTGTCTAGGGGTGTACACGTCCTTCTTTCCACTCTTTATTGGGCTTCTCGAAATCCGCCGCTCGCTCCTGCCCTCGCGTCGTCCCTCGGTGGCGTCTGCTCGAACTGGACTCGACCAACCTCAACCGCGACTGAACTCGACTGGACTGAACACTGCGCTCTGAGCGCTGCCGGCGCTCCTTATATAGCGAGGGGGCGGGGCCTAAGATGACGGTCCTGAGGCGGAGCGAGCGCGCGGCAGACAATTCAAATACAGTGCATAGGTAACATACCAGGGAAGAGACTACATATACAAACGAGAGTACACACATTATCACAGGAATCATACTCAGGCATCACATGCCCCTCCGGCGCGAAGAGTCGTCCCGACTCTTAATTCTTCTTCTATCCTCAGTTTGACTTCGGCGCAGTGGTTGCTTCATGTAGCTGCTTCCTCCGTCGCGGTCCTTGCCAGTGCGTCGTCGACCATTGAGCGGTTGTGTGTTTTTCTTGGGTGGTGTAGAGTCGGCGGTCCCTCTTGGCTGGAGACTTCCACGGGCGTCTTCTCGTCGAGGTCTTCTCACGGAATCCCTGCTTGGGCTCTTCAGGTGGGAGTTTGCGTGCGTCTTGCCCCCGATCCTTGCTGATGAGGTGGTTGTATCTTCTTCCAGCTTCCGCTCGTACTCCCTGCGATCTTCAGATGGGCTTCTGAAGGACGCTAATGCTCCGCAGCATTCTCGACGCTTAAAACCTGCCAGATACTGACTCGAGGTCCTACTCTCGGTAGTCTGAGTTGACCTTGACGGGAGTAGTTTGAGGCTGAGGATGTCTACCTTATCCATCTGTCCTGAGATGTTGCGCGCACAGGGTAACCGGAGCTGTTCTCCTGCGGCTAACAGCGTCCTGGAGCAAAGGATCTTACCACTTTGCGTACGCTCTATCTGACGCGCTTTTCTAGGACGGCCTCGGTTTGCCCGACTCTTCCCAGGTTGGATAGATGCCCAACCCTTATCCACTTCCCCTGCTCTCAACAGCTTGGCTCCCGCCGAGCTTTTGGCGACTGGGGGCTCACCCGAGCCGTTTCGCTCAACCACCATCATTTCAGGGAATTTCTTGCATTTCGAACAAGCTGTTCCTCTCGTTGGAGCACTCATGCGATTTTTTGGTAGCACCGTCGCTGATGCGGGAGCAGCTTTCTCTCGTTGCTTCCGTCTCCTCCGTCCTTGCGACAGTTTCACAGCGGTCTGTGGTCTTTCGTGCTTTCCAACTCCTTCCCCTACTCTGAGAAGCTTGGCTCCTGCTAAGTTGCTGCTGTTGGGGGCTTCTGCAACATCTGACTGTTGCTTCCGTCGTCTACGCCTTTGGGTTGGTTTCACCGTCGTAAATGTCTTCCCTGCGGCTTCGTTTACCGCCTTCTCAGCCGTCATCAACACTCCTGAGGTGGATGTCGGACCGATTCCGAGCTTGGCTAGTGCATTGGTTCCCAGAACCACNCTACTGCTGTTGGGAGCTTCTGCAACATCCGACTGTTGCTTCCGTCGTCTACGCCTTTGGGTTGGTTTCACCGTAGTAGATGTCGTCCCTGCGGCTTCGTTTACCGCTTTCTCATCAGCCGTCATCAACACTCCTGAGGTGGATGTCGGACCGATTCCGAGCTTGGCTAGTGCATTGGTTCCCAGAACCACCATGCCATCTCCTTCAGCTACCACAAAGAGGGCAATCCTTCTCTTCCCATCATTTCCAAGCTGAAGGGTTAACCTTACTGCTCCTTTGAAAGACATCTTATTTCCTGAGGCGTGGTAGACTGGGTTTCGCTGGTTTATCGGAATCTCTTCCACGTCAGCATCCAGATCAAAGCCACTCGCAAGACTCGCTTGGAACATCCCGAGGGGGATAATGCTGATCTGGGATCCGNGAAGAGGCTGATTCTCCTCTTCACATCATTTCCAAGCTGAAGGGTTAGCCTTACTGCTCCTTTGAAAGACATCTTATTTCCTGAGGCGTCGTAGACTGGGTTTCGCTGGTTTATCGGAATCTCTTCCACGTCAGCATCCAGATCAAAGCCACTCGCAAGACTCGCTTGGAACGTCCCGAGGGGGATAATGCTGATCTGGGATCCGGTGTCCAATAGGGCCTTCCTAGTGAGTCCCAACAAGCGCACATTGGTCACCGTTTGACGTCCAACCAGTTCGTCATGGCCTTTCACTTTACCTACGGAGCCACAGATCCATTTGCTCAGTGAAGCCGTGAACATTTTCGCTGTTCCTGAGCTTCCGTGGTTCTGTTTGTCCTTCTCCACGGTCTTTTCGGCCACTTTTCGATTCCTGCAGTCGCGCCGCAAATGCCCCAACTTATTGCAGTTGTAGCACTTCATCTGCTTATTGGTCAGTGTCCGCTGTGGTGTCGCCACTCTGCTGCTTGTACCTGCCAAACTTGGCGTCTCCAATGGCTGGCTATCCTCCTCATGTCGACCGACGACATGAGTTTCCCGTCCTCCAAGGTGTAGATGGCGCTGTACTTCTTCACCAGAAGTTTCTCGCATCAACGTAGCGACTTCCTTGCTGCGTTCACAACGTTGCGCCATCGCCTTTACCATTTCGTAGGCGGAATGCCTTGGTGCCAACTCCATTATCGTGAATAGTTGCAGGTATTCAGGCCATTCTGTGAGCTGAGAGACCAGCTCTCCTGCTCTAGTTCTTGAGAGCTCTTCCTCAGACGCGTCCGGATATGCTCTGCGCGTGAGGCTCTCCAGATCTAGGCAGTACCTTGTGACGTCCTTCGTCATCCTGAGGTGCTTCAGCTCCATGTAGGCCTTCATCTGGGTTGCGGATTCGTTCTCCTTGAACTTGCTGCTCAGTGCCTCGATGATGTGCTCGAAACTTNACGACGCAAATGCCCCAACTTGTTACAGTTGTAGCACTTCATCTTATTCCTGAACGGCGACTGCTTTTGCACTCCCGATCTGCGGCTGGTACCTGACAGACTTGACGTCTCCAATGGTTGGCTGTCCTCTTCACGTCGACCGACGACATGAGTTTCCAGTCCTTCAAGGTGTAGATGGCGTTGTACTTCTTCATCAGATGTTTCTCGCATCGTTNTGCTCTGCGAGTGAGGCTTTCTAGCTCAAGGCAGTACCTTGTGACATCCTTCGCCATCCTGAGGTGCTTCAGTCCCATGTAGGCCTTCATCTGGGTTGCGGACTCGTTCTGCTTGAACTTACTGCTCAGTGCCTCGGTGATATCCTGAAAACTTCCTTCCCTGACGTGCTTTGGTAGCGCCTCCGCCACCGCTTTTGGATATCCATCCAACTTAGAGAAGGTGCACAAGCATGTTGTCGCGCAAACCCAAGTTACCGTATTTCATACTAAACCTCATGACGAATTCGCTGAAACCTCTACCATGTGGATCGCTGAACGTCTCCACTTCCGGTAAGGCCATCGCAGCGAACATGTGTCCAATGTCCAGCTGAGATCCACATTGCGACCGGCTCCTTGTCGACGGCGATGAATTCGACATCACTCTCGTCGGCACCTGCGAGCCGATCTTCCCCCGCTGAAATTCGCCATGCACATCAGCAATGGAATTGGATCCAGCCTGGCATTCCATGTTCCTCCGCACGTCGTCATCTGAGAGCGTGTAGGTCATCGCCGGCTCAACTGGTCTTGCTGTTGAGGGACCAGGAACAACGTGCGACGGCACCTGCGCCAAGACCTCGTTGACTGTAGAAGGCAGCGCTTCAATCACAAGAGCAACGGTCTTGTTCAACTGCTCTTCTACCTTTCTCAGTTTTCCGAGTTCACTGTCGATTCCGTCGCATTCTCTGTCGATACAGGCGCATATACGACTTGCAACTTCCTTGCCTGTTCTCGACTGCGAGAGTCCTCCACCGTCTTCTTGTCTTCCTAGCAAAGGCGGCAAGCTCCGTAGCATTCCTATTCTGTCATGAACGACTTTCAATGACAGACTCATCTGCGCCACGCTTTGCTCCGCGATTTCCTGGACAACACGCCTGAGCTTTTCTATCCTCATTTTCCTCGAAGCCAGTTCGTCACACTTACTCGGCTTGTCCAGCGAAAACGACTCGAGTTCGGCGAGGTTCGCAATCTGTGACCGCTCAGACATGTTGTCTTCGTCCTGCAGTGCTTCTGTCCACTTGCAATTGGAATCCTCAATTGCCTCGAGCGTTAAGAAACACTCACAGAAGCTACTGCAGATTCACAGATCCGCGAGCAGGTATATTTCCCTCTTCTGACAAGAAGGAGCGGGGATCAACACGCAGATGCAACCTCTTCGCTTCCGAAGCGAAGGAGGATCCAGTGGATCAACCTTGCTCAACTTCTATGAGAAGGANGAGGTGAGGTGAGCTGAGGTGAACTGAGAGCTGAGCTGAGCTGACGTGAGGTGCGGTGCGATGTGGTGCGGTGAGGTGAGGTGAGGTGAGGTGAGGTGAGGTGAGGTGAGGTGAGGTAAAGTGAAGTGAGATGAGGTGAGGTGAGCTAAGGTGAGCTAAGGTGAGGTGAGGTGAGGTGAGGTGAGATGAGATGAGGTGAGATGAGATGAGGTGATGTGCGGATCGGTGCGATGGTGTGCACTGATGATTTGAAAATCGGAAAGATAGGGTGAGGCAAACACAAAAATAGAAGCAGAGGTAGAGGCAGGAAAAGGAAGAAAAAAAAAGAAATGAGAATAACTACAACTTGAAAAACATTATTAGTCCAACAGTAATCATGACCATCGATCAACGAATTGTCAGATCTGTTGGGGGCTCTCGGACTGTCTAGGGGTGTGATGGTCGTCCTTTCGTACACTTCTTTATTGTCTTCGGATCCGGNAAAGGATCGGCGTGTCGAACACCGATGCCACTTCCTCGCTACCGGGGAAATATACACTGCCTCAGCTGCGGGCAGGAGTACACGCCTGAACCGTTCTTCACGGCCTATAGGCGGAATCCGAAGAACCAAGTGGTTTGGTTCGGCCCCTATGTCAGATCTGTTGGGGGCTCTCGGACTGTCTAGGGGTGTGATGGTCGTCCTTTCGTACACTTCTTTATTGTCTTCGGATCCGGCGCTCGCTTCCGCCCTCGCGTCCTCCTCGCTCCTGCTACCGACTCGGCTGAATTGAACACTGAGCTCCGAGCGCTGCCGGCGCTCCTTATATAGCGAGGGGGCGGGGCCTAAGATGACGGTCCTGAGGCGGAGCGAGCGCGCGGCAGAGCACATAAATACAATGCATAGGTAACATACAACAAAACCAATGAGCAGGGAAAAGACTACATATACAAAAGGAGAATACACACGAATCATGCTCAGGCATCACAGAATATCACCGTCCTCCTCGCAACAAATTGAAAGGGGAAGAGTTGCGAAAAAGGAGAAAAACATTTCTTGATCGATACCTTAGCAATTTCATATTTTTAGCAGTTCCGGTAGAATACCTCACGCCGTTTCGATGCATGCTTGTGCTTAAAATTGGAAAATTAAAAAATATCAGATTTCCTTCAGAAGTAATGAATTACATCGCATCTGCAAAACTAGCAGCAACAACAACACCACCAATTCTTTGTACTCTGCTCTATGGATTTTATCAGGAACAGACAAAAAGTGCGCCGAAGTTTATCTGATAACGACCAGCTGACCGCTCAACTAAGCATGATTTCTCAGAAAAACACGAAACGGCTGCGAGCAATGAAGAATTTCGGTGAGTAGATAATTTATGAGGTGACGAACCGAAGCACCCTCCAATGCTTGATGTGCCCAGTTCCAAGCTTGACCAAATCGCGTAATTTTCCAAAGTTTTTTTTTTCGCTATTTGCATATGTTAGCGACAATTTTTTCCGACAGATGTGTTTAGTAACAATTGCTTCGCATAGTCTATGTAATAAATAAGCAATAATTTATTATTAAAAAATCCAATATCAGAAAGAAAAAAAGAGAAATGACTAAAAAATTGAAAGGAAGGCTCCGTTTCGTTCCCTCTCTTAACCTCTCTTAAACAGAGAAAGGGAAAAAGTAAAAAAAAAATTGGATAAAACACAATCTTGACACCTTTTATTATAATATGATACGACCCATGCATGCGGAACCCATGTCCTTTGCTACCAGTGTCAATTACTGAAGTTTTTTTTTTTTTTTTTTTTAATACCTTTCAACGCGCATGAATATCCTTCACTGTTATTAAATTGCATTTTAACAAAACTTAAGCAATATACATATGGCTAGTGACACGAATCCCAAAATCTGTTCCCCCGAAAAAAAAAACGAACATTTAATAACAATGTATCGACAAAGCTTGTTCAAGAGAACAGGATTGAATCTTTCTCTTTCTTGAACCCCTTTCTGTCTTCATTTTTTTTTTCCACAGAATTAATTTCTCGATGAAGAAACGACGTAGATTGTAATCCTAATAAGCCATAGAGATCCATAATGAATAGGAGAAGGCGTCCTTCGAGGCAAAGGGCACGGAGAAGAGGCCTACACCCGGGAAATGAAAAGGGAAAACTGGATTCCATTTATAGGCTTATTTTTGAGAAAGATCTGATTTTGTTATTTTTCACACCTTAAACCAAATAAACTAAATGCTCCAATATTATAATAAAGTATTATAATATTCTAATTAATAATATTATAATATTATATTAATTAATAATAATATTATAATATTATTCCAGTATTATAATAAAACTGGAAATTCTAAAAACTCAATTCTAAAATGAGTAACCACGGAGCTCATGGCCGAAAATTCTTCCGAAAAGACCGCCCCCTCTAGCTCTCCTCCTACTCAGGAGCGGTTTCCATTCCCGACGCTTCCGAAAAGAAAATTACAATGATGTGTACATGGTATGTGCATAATTTTAATAGAAGTAGTAGTGAACCTACAGTGCGAAGAGGAAACCGCGTCATTTACCTTTGGCTTTTTTTCTACGTTAAAATGATAAATTATCAATGACTTATTATTCATTGATTAATAATTGAACCACCTTTACAGGAAAACGAGCTCATCCAAACCAAAATCCAAGGGCTTGGCAAGGTTAATTAGAGATTAGTTCGGATCAAAATCCCAACAAATCCCAAAAACTATTTTCAAACAGCTAGGAAAACCCTGCAAAGGCCAAATAATTTGACAACAACACATTCTAGAATTCACTTCCGGGTTGAGGAAAGGTATTCTCTGGAATTCTCAATGTCAATTCTCAGGAACAAGAGTCACTAATCGAATGAACTTTTCAGATGGTTAACTACTCGCATGGCCTGAAAATAATTGAAGGGATTCACAGAGAAATCAATCCTAGGCGGATCTACACCGCATACACCAACGTTCGAATATTCGAAAGACCGAAGACTGCTTCAAAAAGGCGGCCGCCTGAGCAGCAACGGCCAACACATGAACTCATGATGGATGTGCCGCTGAAGTTCCAACCCGTCAACAAAAACGGCTCATGAAAAGCTGATGAGGACGAATCAACTGATCCTCCGTAGAATGAGAGTTCTGGCCGGGAAGTGAACAACGAGCAGAACACAGAGATTGCTGAGGAGGACCCACATGCACACATACACACACACAGACACACGCACAGACACAGCGACTGCGGAACGCAGCAGCAATTACAGCGAGAGACCTGCACTAGCTCTGCACCTTTTATCGACGAACGGCAGCGAGAAAAGAAAGACGGACGCAACACGAACGCCACAAGAAACGCGTCGTCAAAAAGAGCTTGGTGATCTTAGATCTCCTTGAAAACAGGATGATCAACGTAGTTTAATAAGCTGGGCTTAGCCGCTGGCATGCAGCAGTCAGATGGCTGGATAAATGTGGTAAATCCGGATAACTTTAAACATGACATCCAGGGGCAAATGGTTCACTACAAATGGCTATCGCTGTAAAAAAAAAACACCCTGTGACATGGTTGCTCTTAGCCACATAGTTTCAGCAATTCAATTATTTTTTGTTTACGTTTTCTTTCCAAAATCCACCTCCATCATATTTTGGTGATGCGACCAAGAAGTACGTCGCGACGCGACCGCTACGCACGTGTAACCTTTTTAAATCCAGGTTGGTCCCTGAAATTCGACACGTTGAATGCCACTAGTGGTTACTTCCTTCCAGTTTGTCTGCTCCGTCAGCACTCATCTGCCCATTCCGAGCTTAGAAAACCTACCTATTTCTCCTCAGCGCTGCATATACCCAGCAAGGCTGCAGCCGCGACGCGCACATGAATCGACCAATCACAGCCCAGCGGCGTACCTCGTGTCACGCAGCCAAAATTATGAATAGCCAGTCATGCACAGATAGATAAAGTGTACTGGATATCGCAAAGAATAGACAGGTCCACGGTCGGCTAGGAGATAATAACAATTTCCCTTCCTATCTTATACTACTGGATAAGAACCCTGAAATTCGGGAAATAATCCTTAGACTGAAGGATACGGCCTCCCAAATGAAAAAGCATTGTTCTTCGAATTAAGCCAAAAAGGGAAGGAGCCAAATCCATGAAACTCTACGAAGCAGTGTTCGGGATTTGAAATAGTCTATTCAACAACGGCATATTTTCGGAGTGAAAACATGCTCAAAAATCTGATGCCAAATGTACCAAGAATTACCCAAGGTGAACCGGCTAAAGTCATACAGATTTACTCATCGTTAATAGGGCGTCAACAAGTTTACCCAGGGTAATCTCGATACCTCGACGTATCAATGCCCTGGTCTTCCCGAGGTCCGAAGAAAGCAGAGTTGATTTTAATACATTCGCGACCTTACATTCTCGGCATAGTGCGCCGCGTGGGACACGGGCTCTCCCCTAAGCTCGCATTTGTGCTCAACCGGTTGAGCACGAGGTCCCACGCGTCGCACAATGCGTGTCAACCAGTTGAGCACATTGTCGCGAACGTGTTAAAGGCAGGAACTGAACGTTTCGATTCCACATCAACAAAAATGGAGCTATCGATCAGAATATTTGGTTATGGTACCTCAATTACCATAGTGCGTTTGCGAACACAAATTATACCACGGCTGATTACACATGAACATGTCGAACGCATATGTCTATCGAACAGCTGCATGATGTCGACTTATGCAAAAGTCAATGTTAACGGATCAAAATTTGCTATACCATCAAAAGCACGAAATATGTATTACATTACGATAACAGTGGTGGACGCAGGGGGGGG
>JARK01001417.1:264063-277865 GCA_000688135.1 Ancylostoma ceylanicum
GGGGGGGGGGGGGGGGGGAATCTTGGGTGGGCAATTGGTCACCGAATTTTCTAGACTGCTTCGCAAAAAAAAAAGAAAACTTTGTACTAGTGTACTTTTACCTGTTTATTTTTATTATTATCATTTCTTGAACAATTTGATTTATTATTTAATATTATAACTATCCATCCTTCATAATACATATTTATGGACACGCGTCAAACGCACGCGTCTAGTGTGAATTCTTTTATTCCTTAAATGTAAGAAATTTTCCCTTTTAGAAAAAAATGCCGGGAAAATGGACAGTTTTCGAGCGTTACCAGTTCACGAAGATACCAAACTGCCGAACAGCTGGATGACGAAGGAAATGTTAGTCCTTTTTCCAAAGCATCCCAACGATGAACACGACAACTGACACTCGGACAAAAACTCAATAATGACAGCTTCTTTCATCCTTCGACAAGCTTCTGACGTGCATTCGATGCATCCGCAATGACGATGCTCTCATAAAGCGGTGCCCTTTTAGCCACCCAGCATCTGTTTCATTGGCTCTGGCATCTGATAGAAAACCTTTAAATTCGTAATATGGATGAAGGTGTGTAAAGCCATAAAGTCCACATAGTGTGGCCGATACGAGACCTTCTGGCGGCTTCCAGAATTGCCGGGACAGTAGCCGCAGAAAATCTCCATAGTTTCACCTGTAGCCCTGGATTTTGGAGGGGAAACAGGCGGAAAAAACAGCGAAACACACAAGGAATAAAAGAAATCGGGGTGCTGCACCTAGCTCTATCAAATGAGGCTCCATTTGAGGAAAAACATATCATTATTGTGGGAAAAATAGTCCAGCAAACGCTGTACAATAACTTATGGCCCACGCAGTATATCCCACCCAAAAATACCCCTCGGTAGAGGGGTATTTTTGGGTGGGATATACAGGGTTTGAGTTTTTCCAAACAATGTGCAACCGAGAGACCACGGCTCAGCAAATTAGATGGAGGAAGAGGGTCTCAACGAAAAGCATCCTGGCAGTTACAAGGAAGAGCAAGTAAATTAGTTAGCTGGGGCTATACCAGTATCGATCGACGCAAGTAACGTACTGCATTGGAGAAAAACTGAAGTGGCCGGCAATATTTGCTCTATTTGACTCAGCTCTGACGGGTAAACAGGTTAACTGTTGCGATCCAGAACGGCAGTTTCTGTCAAATACAACAATAGGCTTATCATATCATATCGTGCCGTACTATACAGTATTGACAAACAATGAAGCAACAACAACAAACAGTTCCCAGCAAACTGTTTGCACAAGTCATGAGACGCGGGAGATCGATAAAATCAGTGCAGTTCCGCGAAATTTTCAAAATCCATGGAAATATTATACCTGTCAGCTAATCCACCGCGGTGTAAGGTCAAACCGACGTTCATGTGAACGAAAGCTTGACTACAGTGGGCGTCAATGGCGGTGACCCGTCTGTGGCCTCGAAAAGAGCGCGGCGCGACCGCGCTGCTCGAGCGAGAATCCTCTTCGGGACATCAAATTATGGGGTTTTCTTCATAGTCAGTTAGTTTTCGTACTAGTTATCATCAAATGTGATGAACAACTATCAAGAAAACCCAGATACGCCACTGCGGCGACGATTCTGGCGTGAGCGGTGCGGTCGCGTCGCGTGCTTGTCGAGGCCGTAGACGGGTCACCGCCATCGACGCCCACTGTACTTCAGGCCCTTGTGGACACGCAAGACGAGAACTGGGCGCCGCGGATCGTGAGTAATATTTTCGTTCTGCTCCTTCTCACCGACTACTGCGGGGACCAGTTCTCGCTCGGAGGAACTTCTCCAAAACCAGCACCACCTCAGCACCAATCGATCATGGTCTTGGTGATGTGTCTTTTCAAAGGTGAACAGTGTCATTTGCACTTTATCTGCAATGAGGAGCAGTTCTCGTTCGCGAAAAAGCCCGCGCGACAATTACTCAAATAACAAAACAATCGATCGCGAACGTGTGGTGTTGTAGTTTTTAAAGATGAACAACGCGTCATTTGCACTGAGAACAAATGACAGGTGTCAAGTGCGACAGCGTCTTTGAACAGTGTGCAAGGTGTGTAACTTTACGTTGGCTGAACTCTCTCTCTAGAGGGACGCGAACGCTCAAAAGTTCACCGAATGCCTCGAATCCAATTGCTCACTTCGCTCCTCCCACGAAAACAACTCTCCCTCAAGTGCAAAAGTCAGCAGTCACACATCCAGCATAAAAACAATGAGAGCTTGTCACATGGCAGCTCAGCCGGTCATGTTGGTCAGACGACGTGACGCCGAGGGCGAATGTCGGGCATTTGACGTGAGATGTCACGATTTCATTAATACTTGGTTCATTTTGCATGAAAAACATCCTCAACTAATGAAGTTAATGAAATGCGGGGAACAACCAAATTGTTTACATGTTTATTGTACAGTAGGGTAACCATATGTAACATATACAGTAGGCGTCAATGGCGGTGACCCGTCTGCGACCTCGAACAGAACGCGGCGCGACCGCGCTGCTCACGCTAGAATCGTCGCCGCAATGACTTATCTAGGTTTTCTTGATAGTTGTTCATCATATTTGATGACAACTAATAAGAAAACTAACTATCAAGAAAACCCCATAATTTACTGTCCCGGAGAGGATTCTCGCTCAAGCGGCGCGGTCGCGCCGCGTTCTGTTCGAGGCCGCAGACGGGTCACCGCCATTGACGCCCACTGTATGTTGATGTTAATTCAGTTCAGATGTTTATGTCTGTTAATTCTGTTCATATGTCCATAATCCAAACGTTGACATCGTGCATTATAATAATGCATTAAAAAGGTTTGTAATCCATATATTAATGTGTTAATATGTTAATACCTGTTTGTTTTGTATTGTGTTCAACTATAAGTAACAGGGAACTCCAGGCCCGCACTGCACAGTAGATTACAGTCCTTCTCAAAAAGATAGACGGAATGCGCGTGCGGTTCCTTAGCGTCGCGGCTGCAGAATCATGGCGGGACCTACTCGAGCCTCTCACTTAGAGCATGCTCTCTCCGCGGACTATACAATGCGGCGTGACCAGCGTTGCGCAGGGAGCGAGCGAGCAAGCAGTGATCATGGGTGCGGCAGACAGCCAGAGTGCCGCGCCGCAGCGGCACGCACTGCGTCTTGCGCGGGCCACTAGCAATAGTTCCTTGAGTATTTGTGTTCAATTTTGTCCGACAAATGTCTTACAAGTTTGTGTTCTCGTGAGGGGGGGGGAGGCGGGGAGCTGACGGAACAGTAACGCTGACAACATAATTGCACCAATAACAATGAAGTCAACATGTCATGTCACCAGGAAAAGTGGAAGACAAACCAGTTTAAATGCTCGTGAAACTGGCGCCGAATTAATGACAGTTCATCAACCCGGACGATCGTTTTCAGCTTTTTTCTTCAACCATTCTAGAAAAATCGTGTACGGTTGTAGAAACTAGTAACTACGGGATTGGCCTATACCATCGCGACAATGGATAGACGACTTCGTCTTGAACTTTCGAAAAGTTGCCGCTTTTACCCGATGACATGTGTATGTATACAGTGGCGGTCAAACTTTCTTAGATCACAGAATACCGCTCATCTGTTTTGCTGCGCCGTACCACTCGTGATGATGCATAGAGGATGCGGCGCGGCAGGGGCGGTATTCTGAAAATGACCGCCCGGCTTGATGTACTGTCATTAATTCGGCGCCAGTTTCGCGACCGTTCGAACTGGTTTTTCTTCCACTTTTCCTACGAACATGGCATGTTGACTTCATTGTTGTTGGTGTAATTATGTTTGTAATTGTGTTGCTACCATCACATGTGTGCTTCCAATATTCACAAGTAAAGCCAAAGCTTTCTAGGTGAACGGACTCAGGCTGCGACTAGACTTTTCGAGAAGTATAGCGTTGCCAGTCGCCCCAATCAGAACGAAACTGGTTTTTGCACATATCGATTACCAGCAGCTCGTCGCCGCTAGCGCCGGGCAAATCGATAAACACCAAAACCAGGTGCGCCGCCGGCGCAACAACCGATCGCTGTGGATAGTTATGCGGAGCTCCACTGGTTTAGGCTCGCTTGCACAAGCCTTACCAGCCGTTTGGCAGGTCAGAACAGGAAAAAAGAGGGTCAGACGAGAAAACGTGACAACAGTGATATCAATGAGAATGGTGGACGCCCAGACAACCAGAGCGCCACGATGCATGTCATACAGCGCGTGCTGCGGGTCTCGACCACTGTCAGCTCCTGTGTGTATAGCCAAAAGATGACAACGCACAGTGACGAAGTCTGATTACCCGACTTTTGGATGACCTCCAAAAGCTAATTCCTGCGCGTGTCTGTGCAAGTGAACAACAAGTTAATGCATATGTTCCGCAGCGTTGAACAAGATATAACTGGTTGAAACGGTGAAGCGTTTAAGAATTTTTCTTACATGTTGCAAAAGTGTGACTCACACCATGCGGATAGGCAGGCTGCATCGAATGTAGACCATTTTACCGCTCATTTATGATCAACGGAGCAGCCTTGAGACGGAAGCAGCCCCGAACCGCCCACGTAATTTCCGCACATGTCCTACCCTTCGCAATTAAGGCGATCCGAACGAAATCTACCACTAACCGCTTTATAGACAGATGGAGAAAGGCAGAAGGCAGTACAAATTGCCCGTCGTCTCCGTCTGACAGCTCTCTTCCGCCAGCCAGGAATATACAATCCCCTTCCTTTTCCTAACCCCTTCCCCCACCAGTTCGTGGCATAAAGACCAGCTTGTGGGCGCAGAAAGGAGGGCGGAATGTGGAAAACCACGAAAGAAAAGCCAGTGTCCGTGCAAATTTGGGGAAGCAGACTGCCGAAATTCAAAAATAAAATCATTAGAAATTTCTTCGCCGCTCCAGGTTGGTACGGTGGAATACTTCATTATGACTTTACCTTTCGTCAAAAATCGTCACGCAGTACAAGACGTCAAAGTTTGGAAAAAAACGAACATGAAGGTAGTGAGAAAAGAATCAACTTTGAATTTAGACTCCCTAAAGAATAATGAAAATAAGGAAATAAGGGCGAAAAGGAAGCTGCAGGCTACCCTATAAATGATCAATGGCTTCACCCTGGAAGCCTGAGCTCTAGTCTATGCCTAAGCCTATTCATAAGCCTAAGCCTAAGCGTGTGCATATGCGTCGGTTTAAGCCAAAGCCTAAGGCTTAAGCTAAGCATGAATATGAGTGCCCCCCCCCAAACTTCCTTTTCCCTGAAGTAACAATAAGCCCATTCAAAATTTCCAACCATTTTGCAAAATGTTTTTGAAAAAACTGGTAGTCTACCTCGGGGGGAGGGAAGGGGGGGGGGGGACCTAAGCGTCGATTCCAAAAAAAAAACCTTGCATATTGGACATAGTCCATGTTTGACGGATAAAGGAACAAGTACTCCTCAGTAGTTTCACTATAGATATGGGCTATGGGTCATATCCAAAAGGATGAAAGACACTGCTAAGAATTCATGTCAACTACAGCAGTAGTTCCGTAGCTGCACCAGACACACCGAATACTTACGAATTTTGAAACTGACTATACAAACGGTCCAAGCCCGCTTGCACGCGCTAAAACTCATGCAACACGTTACTTTCACTACCTGCACATCCTCACATTTCGTTTATATCACCGTTCCCCTCTCTCGTGCTATCCTCCTGTTTCCTATTCTAATCTGTCCAAACAGGTGGTGAGGCGCTGACGAGCGGACCTACTCCATCAATTCAATAGTTACGGAATTTCCAACGCCTCTTAGTTGAGTATTTACACGACGCTAATCTCGCTGAGCGGTCAACAACACATCACCGATGCGGGAAACGGATATCTGTCACGGAATCCGCACTTTCTCACGCCGAAAACCCACACGAAAACAATACGCTTCCGGCGGCTGCCCTATTAGAAAATGCTCCCATTCACATGCCGCGCTGCAAATATCCGAGAAGCGTTGTCGTGGGAGGTGCACATGACGTGCATTTACGGACTCAAATCCGGCGATGCACTAAACAGTCGTAAAAACGAATGGAATGCCAGAAAAACAGAACGATAAAACGTGAAAATAGTGAAAAGCTGCGATTAATACGAAATGCGGTGCAGATAACAGTCAGTCTGCCATCATGTTCACGAAATTCCTACCAGATAGGTGCAAATTGTTGGCAGAGGTGTTGCAGAAATGTCTCGAAAGAACAGAATAGAAATGTAGACGATGAAGCATAGAAATACAATAATTCATGAAGAATATTACAAGGAAAATGAAGCTGGAGACATAAAGTAGACTGCAGTGGCCAAGACCCGGTCGCACGCGCCGCATCATTTGCATCCTTGCACTCTGATTGTCTGCGCGTCCCCTGTTACCACCGCAATCGATACCATGGTGTGGCGCGTGCAACCGGGTCCGGGCCAGTGGAGTCTCGCATAATTCCTGGGTTTTTTAAAAGTGTCACAGCATTACGTCAATACAAAACATGCGTATTGATTTTCCATGCAGGATAAACAAAGTCAGGCGCAGCTTCATGGCTGTGTAGAAAAGCTAAGAGCTGAGTTATTGCATGAACTAAAACTATTGAATTCTAAGTGCACTACTAGCACTGGAAAATGTCCTCCTGAAAATAAGTGAAAGAGTGCACCTGGCACGTTAGACCAGCTTCGAAGGCCCTCAGCACGCGCTCAAAAAAAGGTCTCGCACGGATTTCCTGTCACCCTAGGTGGATAAATAGTGGAGGAATGTGTCAACTGCGACGGTTTTTTTTTTCGCTCAATGGAATTCGCCTCAATAAAGCTATGGAACGACAGGATGAAACGACAATTCTCAACCATATAGGCAATCAATAGTCATAGAATGGCTTGCTACGGTGTTTTCCACGTTTACTGAACGAAAACGAATTGAAAAGGGAAGAAATCGAGAATGGAATAGTGTGAATTAGTTAGAGGAGACCACTGGCAGCGCGCACCACACTCCATGCCAATGAGATTAGCGAACAAGGCGCAAAAAATGCGGTCCTACGCGGATTTGTGGCATCATGATGGTTAAAATAGACTTGAGATAGAGAAGCGTACGAAAATGAGAAAAGGTGAAGTAGCATACGTGAGAAAATATTAATAGACTCTATTATCGAAGAAATTTTCCACAAATGAAGTGTAAACCAGTGCGAATCGCCGGGAACGGCTGCCATGTGTCCATCGATTTGACACTATCGACTGCTATAGGACATTTAGAATGATGCCGGCGAATTCAAATGCGAATTCGAACATCTTCCGTGCGAAAGCGAGGAAATGTACTGATTTCCCAGGTAATTCCGAGGTAATTTCTGCTTTGCCCCATTTATTAGGTAAAAATGCAGCGAAAAAAGGAACCCTATGGCCAGCAGACACACAGACACCCATTCCAAACTCTCAATCCAAAAAATTCAAATAAAACAAATAAATAAACGGATAAAATCTCGAAGCGCACACGCGTTCGCCCAGCGGTCACGCGACCGGCGCTCAGCTGAGCGAAATGCTCTCACGTCTGGCGCACTCCACCGGCCGACGTGCTCTCTCGTCGACCGGCTCGTCGTCTGGCGCACTCCACGCCGGCAGACGTTTTCTCGCCGCCCTCCGGCTCGGCGGCGATGTTTACTGGATGGCCGGCGAGGGAATTCAGCTGATGGTCATCTACCAGCCAGCACACCTTGCACCACGTGGGCCTGAGTGGGTAAGCAAAGTGTGGACAGACGGCCGCGCCAGTCGTAAACAACAATTCGTCTGGACGTTAGGATCTGGGCGGGTTTTCGAATCATCCAGAGATGTTATATCAACGATAGGCAGGCAAACACCCGGAAACTGCAGTGATTAGGGCCCGCTCGCACGCGCTGCACAACACGCGCCACGGCACTCTGACCGTCTGCGCCTCCACACACTTCACTGACATCACATACTCCTGTTACCTGTTCTAACCAGTCCTAACATGTCGAGAGGCGACTACTAGAGTTCCCCGAACGTTACTCAAGTAGTTTCACCGCTAAATTATGTCCAAAAACGAACTTACACGGCCAGAGCGGCTCATATAATGTCGAATCCAAGGACGCAATCGATTCGGGCACATTAACCAGTTGAAAACCACTCGATCCACTTCAGTTTTATGACTTCAGCAATAAGAAACGCGCCTCAAATGCATCCGGTTATAGCTGCGTTCAAAACTGCCGACTTTTCGAAGCAGAACAGAGCTTCGCCGTGAAACGATCAGGACGAGGGAATATTTTGATGAGAGACCCAGACAATCATACAGAGAGCATACGTTGTTGGGTAGAAAACCTACTTTCACTATGCGATGTTCGTAGTTTCGCTAACTGATCGAACCGAGCTGACCTAGTATCAGTAGATTTTACGAGCTGTTCCCGCTCTAAACGAATAAACATAGCAGTATAGCAAGGAGGAAGAAAAGGAACAGAGTATGCAAATGTGAGAGAGTGCAGAGAGCGAGAGTGTGTGTGTGTGTGTGTGTGTGTGTGTGTGTGTGTGTGTGTGTGTGTGTGTGTGTGTGTGTGTGAATAGAAATGTGTGAGAGCGCACAGATAAAAGTGAATTTTTGGAGAGTTTGAGGTGCCCGCGCTACGGCAACTACCACGAGTTGCGGCATGCCGTGGCAGCGGTGATGTCTGTCGCTGCCGCCTCACATGTTGTTGTCACTGCATGTCACAACTCGTGGTAGTTGTCGTAGCGCGGGTACACCAAACTCTCCACAAATAAGGGGTTCAAAAAGGGGTTCTTCTGCATTTTTGTAAGGTAATACATACGCCATTGTGATCAGCGTTGCTTACAGATTCTTCTGATGTCAAAATCTCAAAATCGGTTTCGGGGCGAGTCATTGCCTTTGAGGACAGCACACACGGAAATCTTCAGGAGATTGACACTCTGCCATGTGATGAGGTTTTGATAAACGTAGAACTTATATCTAACGGTGAAACAGTACGAAATAAACGAGAAATCCACGAGATCCACTATTTAACACATTTCGGATCGAGTACATTTTTGCATGGCGAGCCTTGGTGGCCAGACGCCATTTTTCTGATTTTCTGATTTTTTTATGCACCATTTGCACCAATCGACCACAAGGAAACGTTTTATGGACATGAAGAGCACGTTTTGCGTGATGCAACACGTGCATCACGTGGCCACAAGGGGACGAACAAGCTTGATGCACCATGTGTACCACGTTGTCCGCAATGCGTTAACAGAGGAAATGCGCCCACAACATATTTTTCTGAAGAAACTGTCAGCTAAAAGCTATGTATCTGAACTGCTGTGGCTTCACTTGTGGAGAACAATATATTGCTTTCATGGGTTTACCTTGAATTGCACTGGGTTTTGAATAACATTCGACTGAATTCTACATACTCCCATTATCAGCTCTCGTGAGTCCTCTCCTACTAATTATTTTTCAAGCATAAAGAATTGCATGCAGTGGCGGTGGCCCTGCCGCTGCCTCGAAAAGCACGCGGCGCGACCGCTCCGCTCATGATGGAGCAGTCGTCGCAGTGGTGAATCTAAGTTTCCTTGACAGTTTTTAATAACACTTGATGTTAATTAATAGGAAAATTAACCAACTATCAAAAGACTCCACATTTGTTGCCCCGAAAAGGATTCCTGCTCGTGCGGCGCAGTCGCGCCGCGTGCTCCTCGAGGCCGTAGAGAGGCCACAGCCATCGACGCCCACTTTACATTAGCTACACTATGAAAGCATTGCATACATTTACAGCTATTGAAGACGTGGCCAGTGCACGTCATCATAGAATTTACATAGAACCTGTTTATTAAAAGCCAGCCATGTTCAAACGACTGTCATTAAGCAGCATCTATAGCTCTATTCTTTCGCAAGTAAGTCTGTCCGTCTTATTATGTTATTCTATAAAGTATAAGAGAATAAAAGTTCCAGCATGTTGGTGATCGTCATTGCTGCTGTTACCTTATATGTTTTAACCGAAGCGGAAATCCACGATATTTTTAGCAGTCAAAAAAGTTAGTTGCAGAAAATTTTCAGGAGCAAATAGAAGAATTCCTCAAAAAGCAAGGATATGAGGCTGCTGGAGAGATAGAGGAGCAAACTATAGCGTTTCTAGAGAATTTGAAAGCATATTGAGGAGGTTGATATGTAAGTAGCAGAAAAAAATGAAATATGATAATGTGTGTACATACAATAGATTGTTCCTCATTTGGAAACTATTCTTTCTAAAGGCTAAAGGCTTGCTTCTTTCTAGAGTCAAAGGCGTGTTCATTATCATTATTTTCACGGTTAGAAATACTTGATATAATGACGTGCTGCTTCTCCTTGTTGTTCCCTGTCTCATCTCCTGATCCTCCTCTCGCATCTCGCAGACAAAGGCGTGTTCATTATCATTATTTTCATTCACACAGAATAAATAGATTAAAATATGCTCTGCATTTAAAAGGAACGTTCTATGATTGGTTGTAACAATGTCTAGAAACTCTGATAAATGATAAATTAATGAATAAATCAATAATAAATGAACGCAGCCCAGACACTGTCATACGTCGAATCGAAACCCTAGCAGCATCTACTCCCAGTAGCTGCAATCATCCTCTCAATTGCCGCTCAAACTTCCGTCATTTTAGCAGCAAATGCTGAAGGATGGCAGCAATTGAGGGAAGGACGGTAGCAACCGGGAGGAGATGCTGCTAGGGTTTCTACTCGACTACTCGACGTATTACACTGTTTCTGTTGTTTTCCTAGCGCACATTTATCAGAGCTGGTCATGATTAAGAAAGTATGGCTAAATCAAGCAGTCCAAGTAATCCAATATTAGATTGTTCGAGAACATGATGTTTCCGAAAAATTCGAAACACTTAATAGGTCACAATCGTATTTTAAAAATTTTGCGTCCAACCGACTTCTTCCAATTCAATTACTTGGACATTATGTGGTTGAGCAAGAGCGAGCTCTGGGGCATTGGGCTGCATCAAGGGCTGAAGGTAATGCCCCATTTTGTTTTTCGTGTTACAGACAGCAGACCCTTGATCTTCTCGCCAGGCTGATTCCACGAATCTACAGCAAAAGTCATACAACTGACGAAAATACTAAGGCAGATCACTAGCTCAGTATGTAGCTGTGCTGGCTGCCGTAGCTGCATTGGCGGCACCAATTCTTGACCTATCCGATCGATATGGTCAACAGCGGTACGAAGCCTTGACCATCACCTTTGTTTCAGCAAGTTGATGCAAAACGCGTCCCAAAAAATGCGTTTACATCTCGCTTTCAATGCACATAGTCGAATTCAGCGTATCGAGAAGGTATAGACAAGAAATTTAAATCAATGCATCCCGTGCGCCACAATAGCTGAGTATTTGTGCATAGATTGGAGACTCGGACATTCTCAGCGCTAAATTCAGGACATTTCAGAATTAGTAATGTAATGCGTCGTAATTTTTTTTTCAAACGTTTTAGAGATAACAAGCTGGAACGTTCATCTAATAATCTAATATTATCTAAAAATACGACGATTCAGACATCTCTCACTCATTAGGCTCGCATGTAACGCCATAACTAATTTACTAATCCCGGAGGGACAGAATGCTCCTTTTTTCGCTGAACACTACCACGACGTCAAGTGAATGTATTTATCTTTCCGCTTTCCTGGTGAACTCTAATTGGTTAGTATGAATGCCGTATTGACGAGAAGATGACCGTGCCCTTTCATTCAATACGTTGCACATACAGCGAACTCCAAACGGCCAATTGGATACACACCAGTACCGCGGTGCGTACGCGTTGGACAGAGATTATCAGAGAGCATGATCAAGGCATTATTGATCGAGGAGTGCAGCAGACAGCCAGTGTGCCACACCGCGCCGCAGCACTGGTCCGTATTCAACTGGCCGTTTGGAGTTCCCTGTACATACGTGAAACGCTGTGTGTATTACTCATACATCCTAGCAACCCGGATAAACTCTATTCAGCGGTATAGTTAAGAAGTCTCCTGTAGCATCTCCTGTGCTCCCTTCGCATAGACGCTCACGTCCGTCCGTAAATTCGTCTGCGCTACCGACGCTTACTAACCACATAGCCCCTCCAAATTCACTGTCATGCAAAAAAAAGTCGCGGTGCAGTAGCAGGCGATCAACACTGCTTGGTCAGTACGCACCGCAGAAAATTTAATAACCTTGACACGGACTATGAACAGTGAACTCCAAACGGCCGTAGACATGGGGCGGAACCGTGGCGCGGGCACCCTGGTTGTCTGCTGCAGCGGATCTGCTGGGCAAAGACACGGGGGAAAACCGATACGTCGTGATTTCCCGCTATCTCTGGAGGTGCAGCAGACAACTAGAGTGCCCGCGTCGCGGCCCCGCCTCTTGTCTGTGACCGTTTGGAGTTCATTGCATCTAATTAGATTTCTGAGATTGCTCCAGACAGGATCGCGGGTTGCCGACCACTGACGCATGTTCTTTTCCGCAATAAGCGAACTTTCAGAAGCTGCGGCTATCCCACCACTGTTTTTGTTTGTTTTTTTTTTCTCATAAAATTTCTTCTCTGCCGACGAAAAGCTGCCATGAACTCATTCCCGTGCTTCCTCAAGACTTTACCTTATCCCAGCAATGACTCAACGTCTAGCTCCGGCACATTTCATGGAATGAACAAGCCAAGCACCGGAATGGCAGTGAATGATAAGGCATTCCCAGAATTGGACATTTGTCTCGGCAGCCGAGCCGTTCCAGGTTATTAGCTTTGAACGATGTGCACTTACATCAAAGAACACGACTGCTTATCCCCAAAAGCCCAAGCGCCGCCCATCTTCTTGTCAATGACTTCCCGGACAACGACGATGTAATCCTTGGAACTTCGTAAATGAAGCCAGACAGCCTTTCACGTGACTTGCCATTTGATTTCCACTAATTCGTTTGCAGATTCGTCTGCAAATGCAGAACTACTGCAGGATACTACGCGATGTCGAAGAACGTGCAACGTGAGTGCACATGTACTCTTTTTCTGCTGTGTAGTAGAGAATTCTAATGCATCAGTGAGCATAAATGGGTGAGTGTGCGTTCATTCGGGGACCTGGAAATGTGAACTTTTCTGCACTTGTGGACATTTGGAGCTATACGGCACCAAGGACAAGGATCAGTACTAAAGCTACTACTACTAAAAGGGGGCAATTTCCCTGAAAGTGTTACAATGGAGAGTAAAGGAGCCCAATCTATTACGAACAAAATTAAGTTTGTTACTAGTGGTGCGAGAACTAGTCCCGATCCATCAACCATCTCTCGGGTCGGACTCAGCGACGCGTACGCGTAGCGGATGGGCTGTGACGGCTGAAATCGTCCACCACTCAGCCGTCTCCAGCTTGAATGAGTGCTTTTCAGTACGATTTATGATTGTGCAATATTTTTATATAATACTTTCTACTGCCGTTGTGAATCTTTGTATTGATCCCCCTAGTCTACTAGAACCAGAACAGCAGAGAGGTGGACGAGTTATACCCTCACTTAACAGCCGCGACGCAAACGCACGCCTAGTTCCGCACCTCTATCGACGTATTCTATAAACTGTAAAGCTACTGCAACACTCCTCCATGAGTACGGCGCTTTCGATGGCCGCGGTCCGACTCATATCGATATCGATTTGGTACATATCGAATGGGTGCGACGCGGCGCAGCCATACTGCCGTCGCCCCACCCCCCCCCAATCAATACGTATCAAAAGCATTGTCATCGTAGCTGTATTGAACGAAAGCGCTAAACACTCCTCGTGGAGTATAACAGACGCTGAAACTGCGTGCGAAGGACGGAG
>JARK01001417.1:282261-305858 GCA_000688135.1 Ancylostoma ceylanicum
TCCCCCCCCCCCCCCTGCGTCCGCCACTGGTCATCCCCCATGGACGCCCAAAACCCCGCCCACTCTTGGCAAATAGACCATTTAAGAAATTCTGTTCTCAACGGTTTCGTGGCCTTTAAGGTAATCATCATTCTCAACAGCTCATGCGGATTCTTTTTCACTACAAAAATCTCAAAGATGACCTCTGAAGTGAGAAACTGCCTTTGAAAATATAGCCCTCCTCACATCTTTCATTGATGCATAGTCATCTCCACGATATTGTAATCCATTGAGAACTTAAAGTGCTTTACAAAACTCAGCAATAGGGGATAACTGAACCTACTTCCGACACCCTCTCCAAGAAGTCGCTCATCAAACATTTCGAAGGTGTTATCAATTATCACCAGGCGAATACAGTAGTCCTCAAAATAATCCTGAAATCTAGCAAATTTACAAGATATCTTCCAATTCTTATTGGTTTACGTTACGGCACCTTAACAGAGGGAGATAACAATGGTATCCTAGATACATATATGTAGCATAAACGCTCACATCGATGAGTTCCAGAGCCTCTATAAGCTGCATCTGATCCGTGACACGAGTCACTGCCACTCTTTCTAAGAATGAATCCTAAAAAAGTGCATAAATCGGTGACTTGGACATCCTCCGCGCTGAATACAGGACATTCCAGAATTGACATTACGACGCGTAATGACACGCTTTATGTATAGTCCGTTCCAAAAACGACAGTAGTTGAGTATTTGTGGCTATGATCTGCATTTCTCGACGCCTCTCCGACTATGGCACTATTTTTGGCGTTCTTTCTCTCTTCACAACTGTGTTCCTCGGTGATACACACTATCTCATTATTGCACAAATGTTTTTCGGTAACGGTAACTTCTTTGGAACGCAGCCACACAAGTTCTTTTCTTTGTTTCTTTAGTTTCTCTCACACTATATATTCTCCCCAGTGGAATGCACTATAGGTTAGTTTCCATGTGAGGTGCATTACGCGATCGGTAACACCTGTCCGGAAGTCCGACGTCAGCCGGGCGGAGAGGATGGTATCAATAATCAGACCATGAAGGACTCACTACGCTATCATCCAGACTTCCATCACATCCCGCTATGTATTCCTGTAATCGATGGGCACGAAAAGAACCATTTGAATCCAACCATGCTACACTGAACTTGGTGTGAAGAAGGTAATGAGCTACAAGATTGTAGCATAACTGAAAGAATGAGTTGTAGTTGATTGCGAATAGACTGTTTACTGTCAGCTGTCGCTCTCTATGTGCTTCCCCTCTACCAATAGGAGATAGCAACGAGGTATGTACAGTGGGCGTCCATCGCGGTGACCCATCCACGGCCTCGAGAAGAACGCAGCGCGACCGCGCCGCTCACGATGAAATAGTCGCTGCACTGGCGAATCTGGATTTTCTCGGCATTTGTTCATCATATTTGATGTTACCTAACATGAAAACTAACTAACTGTCAGGAAAACCCCATAGTTCCTTGTCCTGGAGGGGATTCTTGCACGAGCAACGCGGTCGCGCCGCGTGCTTTTCGAGGCCGTGGAGGAGTCACCGCCATCGACGCCCACTATGGTGACAGAATGAACCCACCTGAGTTTTCCCAGCACCTGATGCGCCAACGATTTCCGATAGTTCTCCGTATTGCAAGTCGTTGTGTAAAACTTTGTCGATATCAGCCAGGCCTGTTCGCAATGCCAGCGGCAATCCAAGCGCAACCGCAGCGTCAATGGCTGATTCACTGCTGCACATGCCTTCAGTATGCAGTTTAAACACCAGTTTCGACTAAAACAACAATGTACAGTGGGCGTCAATGGCGGTGACCCGTCTGCGGCCTCGAACAGAACGCGGCGCGACCGCGCCGCTCGAGTGAGAATCCTCTCCGGTACATCAAGTTATGGGGTTTTTTTTTGATAGTCAGTTAGTTTTCTTATTAGTTATCACTAATTATGATGAACAACTATCAAGAAAACCCAGATAAGCCACTGCGGCGACGATTCATGCGTGAGCGGCGCGGTCGCGCCGCGTTCTGTTCGAGGCCGCAGTCGAGTCACCGCCATTGACGCCTACTGTATGTATGCGCTTTACGGAAGTCGAATTTCACGCAAACGAAATAGCCAAGTGCCTTGTCGCTCAAATTAGGGGGAAATTGTGGGACTAGGTTCCAGACCACCAGTGGTCCTGGTTAGCGCTCTATGGATCCCACACAGCTTCTTCCAAGATTCCAGATTCACATCATCCATTCTGCATCACACATGAAAAATGCACTCTGGCTGGCTGCTTCACCTCCCGAGGCAGCGGGAAATCACGACGTGTCGGTTTTTCTCCCTGTCTCTGCCCAGCAGGCCCGCTGCGTCGGTGCAGCAGACGACCAGAGTGCTCGCGCCGCGATCCCGCCCCTTGTTTACGGCCGTTTGCAATTCACTGTAATTGCGAGTTTTTTTCGCGAACAAGTACATTCAACTACTACATGCATGCTTGTTGCGTTTCAAGTTTGTGAAAAGCTGGTAATGTTTGTCATCATTGGCACCTTAACCTGGCTTCGATGATTTCGACAAGTGCTGTTACGTTCGAATTCGATCTTTTTCTTTGTTTATATGTGACGAAATAGGAAACTTTAGACCTGGACAGCGAGCTCTTTCCGATGATGATTCAAACTCTTCAATGAATCCTCGCATATAAATACTACAAAGGAGAGGGCTTCATGGTTAAGCGTTGAAGAATCCAAAGTGTCAAGTATGATACATTAAAGACGTGAGAGAAGAAGATTAATTATCGAAAATGAGAAGCAAAACAGCATAGTTAAGGAGGAAAACGTGTTAGAACTAGAAAACTCGTAATATCAGCTGACGAAGCAATATTAAGTAAACATACACTAATACAAAGTGTTACATAAACTTTGAAAACAATATAATCGAATAATAATCTCATGATTGCTGGCTTGGCAGAATGGGGACAATGAGATGTTCTTGCGCCATTAGATTGTACTTCGTGACATAGGTAGTGAAGCTGTAAAAAAAACTAGTGAAAACGATCCCTAAAAGGGAAAAATATTGGTGCTGGAATTTCCAAGAAGACGTAGTAAACCAATAACAATAAGCTCACCGTTTGCATAAATGAGTACTATTCTCGAACTCATCAAACAGTTGCCTGTGATGGAAATAGGCATGGGAGAATATTCGATAGACTCGACGACATACGGAACCCAATTTCGACAACGATGATTCCTGGAAGGTGCAAAAATTTCAGAAGAACTGTTCGTCTATCTCGCCAGCAGCTACATTTTAAAATGAGGAACGCATGCGCAACCGCGAGCAACCAACCTTGATATTGATCCTGCTGGGGAAATACTTGTTACTATTGAGCAATGAAGCTGCTCCATCAAGTGTGTGTCTAGTGTAGTCGATAGCAGAACACTAAATACAGCATAAGTTCCATATCTCCAAGAAAGATGATAGGCAGATAAGTAGATAATGTAGATACCCAACAAAAGAGTTATATCGGAACGGAACGATAAAACTCACCTCTTTAGGGTTCTTATGTGCAGCACAGAGAAATATCCACTGCTCTGTCGCGGTCATCTGAATGCAAGTTTCAGGGTTGCACTCCTCCTGAAAAATAGAGAACGATGGAACCATACTATCAGAAAACCTCCATACAAAATTTTTAAAATATGGAAGACAAAGTTGAACAAATACTAGGAAAAATATTAGCGACTCATCAGCGTCATTCTAGCCCAGTGGATAAACAATCGAACGAAATCTAATGTGAAATGCATTCGAGAGTTAGACCTTAGTTTTCCTCACCAGTTGAAAAACCGAAACCAGCAGGAGGAAGTAACTATGCAGTATCAACACGTGTTATTGGTCCCATTTTTATAGATTATAGCTTAAAAAGCAATCAAACTTGAATTTTTAGCAGAATGCAGAGGTATGCATCCTCTACAACAAATTTTATCACTAGGTTGACACTATTAAGCACACAATCAGATCACTAGCGTTTGCGACAACTACGACAACTGTATTTATTAAGCGCTACACGTGACACTGTTCGAATTGAGTCAGAACGATTTAGATCAAGAAGATGGAAAATAAAGTAGATAAAGTAAGAAATTCACCTGCAACATAAACGCCAAGCCATTAAGCTGAAGGCAGAACTGGCGGAGATGCTCATACTTCCACACTCCATCATCAAGATCAGGAGGCGGAGTGAGAATAAGATCTAAAACATCCTATTATATAATGAAGATTATGAATGTGATCTTTGCTAAATTTACACGTGAAGGAACAACACTGGATGTATTACCTATGTCTGCAGGATTTTGTTGAATCGTTTGCTGGATGTACTGCTGGACATTCAAGGTCGAATCCATATCGTCGAAAGCCATAGGGGGCCATTTGCACCAATCCTGTAAGTACTCCATGGGACAGTAGAGAGTAATTCCACAAAAAAGTCTTTTAAACACTGCAGAATGTCTGTATAGGCGATATAAATTGATAAAATGTCAAAATATTCTAATTACAAGATTACAGAGAACCTAAATCTTTGAAGCTTAGCACCGATTAAATAAAATAGGTAGATGAATATATGAAGCATGAATATTCTGTTACACCTAATATACTTACCACTTGGTATAAATATGCAGAAGCTTTGAAGAAGCATGATTTGAAGCACTCTCAACTCAGAAAGATAGTTAATCGGAATTAACCTTGACTAAAAGGATGAAAGTATTCAACTGCTTGAACACATGCGCTCCCCAAAAACTCGCATAACGTTAACATTAGAGAACATTTTGACATGTTAACGCAATTAGAGATTGAGGCTATGGAAAAGATTTTAGTCGCATAAGTGTGTTCGGAAGAAAACAAGAAATGATTAGAGCCAAGCAGCATGCTGTTATTTCGTTCTGATTGGATGAAAGGCAGTTCGAACAGCACAAAATTCTCCTCTCCACATAGTAATTGCAGTATTTTCACGATTCCAATGTGAAACACATCATTTAGCTATATTGTAACGAAAAAAATGTTCCAAAGACGGTATGAGCTCGATGATTTCTTCAAGAATTCCGTAGTTTCTTTACTGAACTCACAATATGTTGTGGCAAACTTGTTCGAAAAGGAACTTCATCTAGTCTGGGACTATCACGCAATCATAAAAGCTGTAGTTATGGTGCGTCGGAAACCGATCCGGTCAGGATAACAAAAGATACGTATCGATTCTTGTCGGATATGGATCGATACGCATCTCTTGTTATCCGACCAGATCGGACTCAAATGCACTATAAATGCAGCTAAAGTAACCACCAAATCTAGAGGTTGTAATAATTTTACGTACATAATTCATGTGGTAAGATACGAAACCCACTATATACCAGT
The DNA here is from genome assembly GCA_000688135.1 of Ancylostoma ceylanicum. NCBI lineage: Eukaryota > Metazoa > Nematoda > Chromadorea > Rhabditida > Ancylostomatidae > Ancylostoma > Ancylostoma ceylanicum. The sequence goes on from JARK01001417.1 coordinate 287,648, forward strand.
GGAAATGAACTTATCCTCCATCTGACTGAATATTTTTGAAAAGGAAAAAGATCGAAATCTAAAAGCTATTAGAGAGATCCTTCGACAGATCACTATCTCCCCATACGGTTACTACTAAAGTCTAAACAGTTATGGTTTTGGCTGGTTTGAAGCTTCTTTGATGGAAATGAAGCTTGATACTATTATATTAACTCATGATATTTGAAACCATCAACTCATCTGTGAGAAGACTATGTGGTGAAACAGATTGGATTTTAATAAAGGCTTCCGTAAGGTGTGGCTTGACGACATGGATATGTTTCAATGAACAGCCATGCGTATAACATTAAACTTTACAAGACTGGCTTATGGAGATATTGAGCAATCTGCTGAACTCTTCGTAAAAACAGCTCGATATTGAGGAGGCGGTTCAGATTTAAAATTTAATAAAAATAAAAATAAAGAGAAAAAAGATACTAACGTCACGCTTAGTCCCAGGATCATTTCGCCGAAAAAGACGAGGTTGCTCAGCCGCTTGTACAGTCATATCGAGTTGTCTGAAATATGTATATAGACTTCATAATCGTACTGCTTTATAAACCCACAAACTAACACAGCAAAAGAAAACAACACGGGAGGCAAGGACGACCGTGGATGAGGCTGCGCGCTCGACTGCAGGATTCGTCGCGAGCGACGTCGCGCGCGGCGAAAAAGTGCAGCGCCGTCGCATTCCTTGTTGCTTCTTTTTTGAGGGTGGTGGACGACGTTCGCATGCATAATATCGCCACGATTTATCATACGATTCACTTACAGTCTCATGTCGTTCTCGAATTCTCCACCTTTTGTATGTCAACTAATCTGGCAGAGCACTGGCTAAACGCGCCATTGTATTGCCCTCTTCACGATTCATTCTTTGAATTCGCAATTTGGAGCAAGCATAGCACGCTAGTTGTCTGCGCATCCACACATCTCATTGATACTTATCACCGTTCTCATGCTCATCCGGCACCTCTCATTCTTGTTCTAACCTGTCCAAACAGGTTGTGAAACAAGTACGCAAGGGCCTCGACTTTTGATTTGACCAACAGAGTTTGTGCGTTCTCCGCTCCAAATTTTGCAGCATTTCGCGCGAAAACCTTTTTCGAATCGTATACTTATGCATGAACTTTTTTGTGCGGCCAGCATAAATGGCGGTTGTGAGGCGGTGCTAGTGAACGAAATTGAACGACCGCGCTACGCACTTTGGTTGACCAGCTTAATGCGTCGCGGCAATTTCTTTTGTTCTAAATGCAGACTTCCAATCGAAGAGCTTGTTTGTTACGCAACCTCTTCCGGGTTTGTATGACGCTCCGCACCTCAAGAACATTGTTGACACTCCGCGACTCAGGTTTAGGCCTATGCCTTAAAGGCAGTGTGTCACCTCGTTTTCGTGTTTGAGCTGTTAGCAGATTGCGAATCTCCTCGACACGCTGATTCCGGCGATATACATGAAATGTCATAAAACGGTCTTTGAACCCGTTTTTTGCGACGGGGCTTGTAACAGTTTGCTCGACGGAGCTAACGTGTGAAGCCGTTGATCTTATCGATCGTACACGTCAAGACTCGTTGGCCGACGCTTCAGTCGTGGCGGGCAGCCAGCACACCCACGGACCAGCTGGGCGGAGCGGTCCGTGGGTGTGCTGGCTGCCCGCCACGACTGCAACGTTGACCAACAAGTCTTGACGCGTACTGCAACGTCGGCCAACGAGTCTTGACGTGTACGATCGATAAGATCAACGGCTTCACACGTTAGCTCCGTCGAGCAAACTGTTACAAGCCCCGTCGCAAAAAACGGGTTCAAAGACCGTTTTATGACATTTCATGTATATCGCCGGAATCAGCGTGTCGAGGAGATTCGCAATCTGCTAACAGCTCAAACACGAAAACGAGGTGACACACTGCCTTTAAGCTTAGAGGCATTAAAAGCAGTACTATGGAAGTTTTTGCTCTGGAGATCCCCGTGCTTTCGGGGGTGTAAGACACGTGTTTATCTAATAATGAAATAGCGCGAGAAATTTGCGAGAACAGTCTTCCATATTCATGACTGCTTGACGCCTATGGGTCCGGCCACGCGGTAGCCGTAGTCGGGAACGCATTTGAGAATGACAGAGGATAGCTAAGTTTGCTTTGGCGAACAACGAATCGTCCACATTGACATCAGAGCTGTGCGTTAAAAAATTTTGAGATTTCGTTAATCAGTTAATTCGTCACATTAGGCCAAAAATGGCCGTTACGCATTAAAGGCAGCACCCGCGAAAATTTTAGTGTTGGAGATTTCGCTGAATTTCAAGGTTTTCAGAGACGATGAACTCATATTCAGTGATGAAACAGCGTGAAACACGCCGTAAGACGAGAAATGAAGGCGCTGTTTCACATGCGTCCACAGCGCGGACGAGTTTTCCGCTGAGGGTATACGCGCGTATCGACACGAATTCTGGGTAAAATGGAGTTGGGGGGGGCCACCTTACAAAAGTCGATAATATGACCTGTCCTACACGTTCCGACTTGTTAGCTGACACATTTAGAACCCTTTGACTTGTTAGCTATCCTAACGTACAATACTTACAGTGGGCGTCAATGGCGGTGACCCGTCTGCGGCCTCGAACAGAACGCGGCGCGACCGCGTCGCTCGAGCGAGAATCCTCTCCGGGACATCAAATTATGGAATTTTCTTGATAGTCAGTTAGTTTTCTTACTAGTTATCATCAAATATGATGAACAACTATCAAGAAACCCCAGATAAGCCACTATGGCGACGATTCTAGCATGAGCGGCGCGGTCGCGCCGCGTTCTGTTCGAGGCCGCAGACGGGTCACCGCCATTGACGCCCACTGTACCTGAAATGCAAACACGTCAGAACGTGCAGGTCATATTATCGGCCAATACCAAGTGCCCCCCCCCAACTCCATTTTACCCCGATTTCTTGTGAATGGTGCGCATTCCATACCCTACACTGTACACTATTCCATATACAACATGACACATTGGACTAGACCAGACTCGGAACATGCCAAGTCAACAGCGTTAACTGGCGTGGCGGACACCAAAATGGCCACGCTCGGGTCTGTGTGCACGGCAGTATCTCCGCGAATAGGCCGCTTTTGTCTGTGTTCAACTTACCACTGTGATTGTCTGGCAGCCGAACACACGGAAAACGACTCACCTCGAAAATGAGGATTTCCGTGGGTGCTGCCTTGAAGCACGCATTTGTGCTCAACCGGTTGAGCACGCGGTCCCACGCGTTGCTCCATGCATGCCAACCGGTTGAGCACATTGTCGCGAATGTGTTAGTGACGCACGGCCCTGATTGACATCAGAGTCCACTGCTGTGTCTTAGCAGGTAGTTTTGATGTTATGATTCTCTAGCAACTGAATACACGGTAAACAACATTTCTATTGTCAGATGTTTTTGTTCGCAACCACTCTCCTTCATTATTGTTGAACTTGTTTTCTCTACTTACTTCCAGTTATGCTGCAGTACTATAGCCGCTCAACCAGACTACCCATTACTCAAGGGCCAAACTGGTACATACCACCCAAAACCTTGTTTTCCGAAGGTACAGGCAAATTCGATCAATGCTCATCATTGTTGCCAGCCTGAAATTACAGGAACACCACAGCAACTCAAATTTTCATCAGTACTTCCTCCAAACGTAGAAGTAAGAAGAGCCTTGGTTGAATTTCTTTAATGTTTTAAAATACGCCATTTCACTGAAGTCACAGGTATTCCTCATGTTTTGAACTACTTTTACAAGATGTGACTAATGAATCCTGTCGCTTTTAAATCCTTGTCTCTCTCTTTCTCTCTTTCAGCGCCTCTTTCTTGTTCTTCTGACTCACAACTGGCAAAATGTCACACTGCTCCATCAGATATCTTCGTTGTTTTCCCGCCTCCAAAGGGTGTCTCTTCATCACTCTATCTGTACAATTCGAGATTTCCTCGACATCATTGGCATTACATTTGCTAACAACAGTAACTCCCTTCTTTTATTTGGTGTTAATTTTCAACTTTCCGAACGACAGTTCCATTGCGGAATGCTGTGAATTTTCTAAAAATTTTTGTGCATAATTTTTGCTCCATTTTCTGTATAATATTCTGCAAAACTCATGGTTGCTCCCATCGGTATCCTACACTTTCTGGAATGGCTACGATTTAACGTGAAGCGGTGCACAGAAACAGAAATCGGAGAGAGTGGGTAATCGTAGCGATCTCCATCCCCTCAATATTAACAAAACAGTTTCATTCTCTTTCTGTTAAATCATCAAAACCATTTAAAAGTGTGTTCAATCGTCCCCCCCCCCCTTCCCCGCTCCCCCCCCACCGCCTTCCCACCTCTGGAGGAGCTGGAACATTTTTGGGCACTATTCCACTTGTTCTGTCCTGAAACCTCAGAACCAAAAATTTCTCTGAAACTCCGCATATATCGGTTATTTGACATGCTGATCACGAATATCATGTTGATTTTGTATGGTAACCCCATTTTCGTTCATAACGGTAAGGTTAGGGTAAGTATGGTACCTCATGGAATCTCTCAAATTTTCGTCTTCCGAGGTTATTTGATATGCTTATCACGAATATCACATTGATTTTGTACGGTAACCATTTTTTGTAGAGTTATGATGGGGTTTGGGTAAGTACCTTACCGTAAGCCTACAAAAATGAGATTATCATGCAAAATCAATGTGATAGTTATGATTAGCATGTCAAAAAACCCCCGCAAACAAAAATCATGTTATTCTGTGAGGTACCATACATACCATAACCCTATCGTTACCCAACGAAAATAGGGCTACAGTGCAGAATCAATGTGATATTCGTGATCACCATGTCAAATGACCCCTCTAGGAGGAGTTTCAGAGAGATCTTTGATTTTGAGATTTTGGGGCAGAACAAACGGAATAGTGCCCCTTTGCGTCCTACCATCCATTTTTATCTACCTGTAAAGGAAGCTTGTTCCATCTTATACCTCTGTATCCATAACGAACAGTGGCGGGCGTAGAAAGTGGGGCGAGAGTGAGAGGGGGAGGGGATGTGGAGAAAAGAGGGGTCTCCGCCGGCTTTGGGGCCCGATATTGGAAATAGGTGCTTGAAGAATCGCAATAAAAATAAGGAATTGAGAATAAACCGTTGCGTAATTTTTATCTATCTTATAAATCAATTTTGAGAATTCAGTGACGCCCCAGCGCCGAATTCTCGAACAAGCCGGCCGCAAGCGCGTGCGACTGAGCTGCGTCAGCGATGCGACCAGCCCTATCCTTCACAATATAGACGCACGCGCGTCAAACGTACGCATCTAGTATAAATTGTCTTTATAGTAATGATCGGTCATCTTTTCATCGCAGAATACCACCCTTCTGCTCTGTCGCACAGTGTCACCCATTTGTATGCAGGTGTAATATGTAGTGCGGCGCGTCAGACCAGATGGGAAGCATTCCGTGGTGCAAAGATGATTTAATTTCATGCATTATTAATACTACGGACACTGGTCTTGGCTCGATTTTGTTGGCATCTCCATCATCGATTAGCTCGAAATCTTGAATCAAGTTGATCTTTATCTTGGGAACCTACAGTGGGCGTCAACGGCGGTGACCCGTCTGCGGCCTCGAACAGAACGCGGCGCGACCGCGCCGCTCACGCTACAATCGTCGCCGCAGTGGCTTTTCTGAGTTTTCTTGATAGCTGTTCATCATATTTGATGATAACTGATAAGAAAACTAACTGACTATCAAGAAAACCCAATAATTTGATGTCCCGGAGAGGATTCTCGCTCGAGCGGCGCGGTCGCGCCGCGTTCTGTTCGAGGCCGCAGACGGGTCACCGCCATTGACGCCCACTGTATGGTCTGGTAGCGCACACAGGGCCCATGATCTGACATTGTCCGCAACTACGACCACACTTGTTTCCAGCGATGGGAGAACGCCACAGAATTCCTTTTGAAGGAGGTGGATGCAGCACGCCAAAATAGGAGGAATGACACCTAATTCATATTAAAACATAATGAAGTAGGCTTAGAAATCAAGCGGACGTAATTGCGGACAATGTCAGATCATGGGCCCTGTGTATGCTACCAGACTATACACAGATCTCCCCGAGATCATTTAAAATTGGTTGATCGTGTTGAAACCAAAGAAATAACCCCCTTTGATTAACGAGTGTTCGATTTTTTCATCGACCGATTGTCTGATTCACATGCACATTTTTTCGTGGATTTTGTTGTTGAAACCATAAAATTGCTGTGTGATCTCATGTAATGAACTTCAGACCATGAGCTCTGTCAATTCACGTTTCTCGGATGATGGTTGGCCGTTACTGTACGATTATGTGGGTTCTTATAGTGGATTCTATTTTACAGTTGTCTGTGAGTTAGAGCTGCTTTATCTGTGAGGATGTTCTAATTTATTGTATAGTGATTTCGTAGTAACAGATTGTTAACGCTCACTCTGAACTTTCGATTAGCGACAGCACCCGTTGAAATTCTCGACTCCGAGTTACTGCCAACGGTAGCACAGTTTGTCAACGCTTCACAATTGTTGAACCAACATAAAGAATCATGACTCATCCCCTAAGCAACTCGAATCGCAATCTCGAACAGCTGTCTTGCACACTCTAGGGTAGCGACGACGCGCCAGCTAACACGGGTTTGGTCATATTCACAAGCGCATTTGACTTCCGCGTGGCGGGAATCGCAAGTGCTCAGGGAGCGCGATAAGTCGCAAGGCAAACAGCACTTCGATTTCTCGGATTTCTCATGGGTTTTGCGCCGTTTCATTGTTGGATATGAGTTCTATGTCCTTCAAAGCCCCGAAATTCAGAAAATTCTTAAACACGAGGATTCGAGCGTGTGCTAGCCTAACATTTTTCAAACTAAAATAGGTTGTTACGCTTTGGTAATGCTTGTAATTCTGCTAGATTCTGTGGAATGTTTGATATTGCTTCTTTTGAAGTCTCATAAAGAGGAACAAAAATTAAATTTACTTGTTGATGTGCTTACCTGGCACTCGGCTGCCAGTTCCAGGCAGAATTTCTCTGTCAGTTGCAACAATTTTACTTTCGCAAACATGCTCTTTTTCAAGGATCGTATTCTACACAGTTACGAAGTGCTGTATGAGGAAATCGAAGCGAATCCGGTGGAAATCGAAGTCGAAGAGACACCCGTTCACATTGTGCGTGCAGTTTCTTTTTTCAGTTGCATAATTCCACTAATGCCTCTCCTGTTTTACTTGTTTTCCATTTATAACGCAGTTTTTTCAACCTTTCGAAGAGTCGCATGAAATCAAGTCTAACGCTGTTTGCAAATGCAGAACATGGCGCTAATGCAAAATATCTCATTATCAGGAAATTGATTGCACCACAACCTTTTCAACCATGTTTTTATGGAACATCTATCATTCCAGTTCGATTACGATGAATTAGTGAGTAAGCCGCGATTCTTCACACCTCCATTGCAACACCAACGTAATAGTTTCGTACGAGACACCTTATCGAAGTACAATGAAAAAACCGGCGAGAAGATTAGAAAGGTTGGTAGCGATGACTTTCTCGGTGTGTAGAGTTCTGTTTGATGTTAGTTTTCTTTTAGTTAGCTGTACTTGGTTGTGGCGCATTGTCACTGGAAAGGACATTGATGACGAATTTCGGGGATTTAGGAGTTGAACGTGTGGTTTCGGTAGATATCGACTCGAATGAACTGGCCAAAGGACTGAAATTACTCAAGTGAGGTACATTATAGTACTTATTTGGTAGATGATCTGTTGAGGGTATGGGCAGAATACCCCATGGGTAATTTGCCGCCTGGCGACTTTCGCCGGCGTCGCCGTGGCGAAGATGTGAATGCCGCTCATAGCAGTACCCAAAAATTTATTTTTTCCCTGGAGCGGTACAATTAAGTGCGATATTCGTGTTTGGTGCATCAAACATCCCCTCCGCCATATGCCAAGTTTCAGCGAGGGCTTTTTTTTTTTTTTTTTTTTTTAAGTTTTGTGGCCGCAATAATTGGATAATGTCAATGATTTGCAGCATCGCTGAACGCCAAAACGAGAATATTATATGCGGTACGAATTCGCTGCCAGTTCTCTTCGAAGTTTATCTAGGTGGGTTCTGCTATTCTTGTTTGATCACTTCTTCTAATAGAAACCAAAGTGGACAGTTCACTTTTCAATGATGATATTCTTTGTAGNCTGAACGCCAAAACGAGAATATTATATGCGGTACGAATTCGCTGCCAGTTCTCTTCGAAGTTTATCTAGGTGGGTTCTGCTATTCTTGTTTGATCACTTCTTCTAATAGAAACCAAAGTGGACAGTTCACTTTTCAATGATGATATTCTTTGTAGGTGATATACTGGAGTACGACGAACGTCTTGCAGGCACTTCGTGTGTGTGCTCCACTGAAGTGTAAGTTGTTCTCCAATTGAAAAATCGTTTTGCTTCGCGCAGACATCCGCTTTCTTCGTAGCATCCTTCTTCGGTTTATCGTAAATCTAGCGGTTGGTGGAGTGGTGATTATTGTAAAGACAACTTGCGTCAGCCGGCTTCTGCCCGCCCGGTCAGGTTTAGATAGGGTGGTCTCTCTATGTGTATGGTCCATAATAACCATTTATCTTCCGCGGCCGTGTTTGTAGGGTAAGAAAACTGTCTATCTGAAATTTTGTCGAGAACGAGGCTGTATTGCAAAGAAGAGTTTGTTATGTTCAACTGTCGTGTTCCACATTGTTAACATGCTAGAGGTAGAACACTCCAATGGTCTGGGACCGCTCGCACGCGCCGCACCACTTTGTACTCTGATTGCCTGTGTATCCGCACATTGCTTCGATATCATCTTTCCTAGTGTCAGACAATATTGCGCTGGAGCGCGTGCTACGGAAGTCCTGTGTGTTTTTCGTGCTAGTTCATCGTACCAGTCCACTTTTAACTGTAATTTCTAGGATTGAACATATTTCTCAAGAAGATGCGACGCGGTACGTGCGCTCAGTCCTTTTGAACGTACAACCGCAGCTATTCATTCTATCGACGCCAAATCATGAATATAATGAAGCGTTTGGACTGCCCAACGATCACTTCCGACATGGCGACCATAAGTTTGAGTTCTCGCGACAGGAATTCAAATGCTGGTAAGATTTATGGATTTTTGATTTTGTCATGTATACGGTATGCTGTATTAATTAGGCTGTATACGATACTGCTTGATTTTGCGTCTGATTATGACTACAGCGTCGAATATGTAGGAAATGTGCCAGGTGAGAGGAAGAGCTCTGATTGATGTGATGATCAAATGGGTTTACTCAGGATGTTTTAGGATTCACACACTTAGGAGGCGCCACACAGTTTGCCATAATACAACGGAAATTCAATGAGTTCCATGTGCCTTTACCACACGCTAGCTTGAAGCCATACAAAAAGGTAACCAAAGCCGAACTGTTGAATCACAAAAAAAGATTTTTGAAAACGCCACTCAAAGTGATTCTTGTTTTCAGGCAGGAGAAGCAGTTGCCAAGAACTCCTTATTCTCGTTGGAGCGTGAAAAACTTAAACAAGCGTTTATACTGTGGTTAGAACGAAATCCATTACGGGAAGAGGATCTGTTAAGAGTGATTTTTTGGGTTTTTCCTGGAGCAGTAAGGAATATCCACTATCTATCTCCTTTCTCACGCGTCAAAGTTTCATCTGTTATGTGTTTCTATCATTTCAGACATACGTTGGTAATTACTGGAGAGTTTATATGTCGTCAGTCGTTGATCTCATAGAATTACCCAAACAATTGAGGAAGAACATGAACAGCAAGGCATTAGTGTGAGTTCATTATTTATCAACCTAGTTTTCTTGCACTGTATGTTCACAGGTGTGAAAGGGGAACATTAGGAGAGGAGATGCTCGGTGTTGGGTTGTGTCAGATCCGTAGTAAAATCCCAAGATGGATGGTTTCATGGTTGATAATTCATTCTTGATTTTGGTTATATTCTTGAACTTCCCTTCCACTGTGTAACTGGTTGAATTGAGTGTCTGAGTAACGAGAGGGTGGATATCATCAGAAAATAGTGGGTGTGTATCATCGTGAAGGAAGAATGAGCGCAACCAGGCGATTCTGATTGGCACATTCGGGCCGCCAGCCACAATCACCTGTTTGACTCACTTATGTTTGACTCGTACGGCGCTAAGCACATTATTGCATTGACGCCGTTCGAGTTCAAACAGATGGGCGTGCGGGCGACCCGAATGTGCCAATCAGAGTCGATTGGTAACGCCCCTTTTCCCTCACGGTGATACACACCCGAATATGGCCAATTTGTTTCGAGAATGCGGATGCCAGTACAGCGGCGCTGGTTGCATTGGGATACGCAGCGCGGTCTCTCAAACGGCTGACCCACGAGCAAACCTACTTATTCGAGGAGTTCTATCGTTTGTTTCCTCCTACAGTTGCTCTAGGAACTAACAATAAGAAAGAACAAATATAAGAGGAAACAAGCGATGAAATTCACCGGAGTCACCGGATTGTTCGTGGGTCAGCTGTTTGATCAATTGCGCTGCGTGCCCTAGTGCTACCAGCGCCGCTGCTACGGCATACGTTCTGTCAAAACGACCCCACTGTACGTTGCTCCTCGCTACTAACTGTATTTTGGGAGGCAATGAATTTCTGGAAATTATCAGCCAGATCTAGGGAAATTACGTATTTAAAAAGTGAAGGGAGGTGGCAAAAACTCACAGTACTCAACACTGAATATGAGTTTTCAGGGACATGCTTCGCTTTCTATGTAATGGTAGAGTGATCTACGAAACCCACGACGGTGAGCCTTGTCTTAATATCCCGCATAATGTGACGAAGGATGAACTTATTGAATTAATGACGTCGAAAAACTAGCCTTATCCTGGATCTACACCGTTAATATTTTCCATCTACTTTATATGTTGAATCTTTCTGTAAACATTCCCAGTGTTATACACTCAAAACAGGCGCTACTTGTATACGAGTGAAGTTTGACTTTGACTTATGTTTTATATTGTACAATTCATTTTTTGTAGATAGTTTCTTCTCGTATGTTTCACTTACTTATCACTTCCTATCATCGCTGTTGTGTTTTTGGGTGCGTATCATCGTGAGCGAGGAAAAGGGGCGTGACCAGGCGATTCTGATTGGCGCGTTTGCGCCGCCCGCCACGCCCACCTGTTTGATCTCGTACAGAGCAGAGTCCATAAAACGTGGTGCATTGGTGCGTGGCGCCGTACGTGTTCAAACAGCTGGGCGTGATGGGCGGTCCGAAAGCGCCAATCAGAGTCTGTTGGTTACGTCCCTTTTTCCGTCACAATGATGCATAACCTGTGTTTTTAGACCGAGTTGGGCTCATAGCTCAGGATTGACACTTGTTAAAGATGTAGGTTACCGGCTGCTTCGCTAGGTTTTTACCTTTCTTCTTCACTTTTGGAGCTCTACTTGAGCTTTATTTCTAGTGGTCAGCTTTAAAGTAGTAGAGATGCCACCGCTGCCTAATTCTCTGATTGATTGAGAAGGGCTTGAATGCGACTCAATCGATAATCATGTTATACATACAAGCTGTTTTGCCGAATTGGTAATCAGTTGGTTACTTTGACAGATAAGCTACATTTTAGTGCGTCGGAGTCCGATCTGGTCGGTTGCCAAAAAATGCGTATCGATCCTCGTCGGTGGGATTCCAACGAGGATCGATACACATCTTTTGTTATCCGACCGGATCGGGCTCCGACGCACTATGAATGCAGCTATAGCGAGCGCTACCGGTCGGAGCAACAGTGGTGGATCAATAAATCTCACAGAGGAAGCTCTACTAAATTTGCGAGGCACTATGCGTAAAGTTAGGTGCGCGATACTTCGAATGGAATATAGCAACCTAGATATTCGGCTACAATGATTCCGATACGTATCGATTGTGTGCACGTCGTTCTCGGAGCGGCTGCAGCACTGCCCACCCAAAATCGATATGTATCAGGATCGATTTCGCTCTATCAACGGTGCCTGGTGCTATAATTCAAGAGAAATGCTCGGTCATTTTTGCCCACCACTTGCAGTTCACAAAAAAAAAAACAAACATAGCTGATTTGTCCAAAATTTTCATGGTTCAGAAGTGAGTCGGTAATATTCTTTATTGATTTTTGGACTTGGCAATGCGCCAGGTGCTTCTCATTGCGGCCACTATTTTACATAGCTGATATTCTACATAGCACCTTTCTAATTTTTGCCAAGGCTATACGTAAAGGAGCATGGATCCTTTCATATTTGTTCTCTTATATGTTGTATATAATTGCGATATTTTTTGGATGCATATCATCTGTACGAGTTTTGCTACCGTGCTTTATAATCTACTTATTTGTTGAAAACTTGTGAAGCTTTATACTTTCAATGTTGAAATAAATGGAGATTGCCCTTGTTTGTCAGTAACATTTATGCAGGCAGTTAGTCAAAAGTTAATAATGAAGTGGTGATCTAGTAATCAGTTACTGGTCGATTTTGTTAGCGTTTTTTGTGTTTGTAGGGCCTGACGCTGTCGGCGTGCATTTTCTGAAGGATTTTTCACATTTCTTGATCCGGTAGGCTGTCGGTGGTCTATTTTAATTCAAACTTGCGTACCTTTACGTCGTCGTCGCTGTATTCGATCCATATCGATAATATCCTGTTTTATTAAGATGTACCACAAAGAATAGACAGAGAATATGATGAGTAGCGCGGTTAGTAGATATTGGAGCCAGACTACCACCTGCATAGAGTCAACCGAAATTGAGGTGAGGTTAGTGGAAAATGAGAAGTTGGCGGTGAGCTCCTATCACTTGTTGATAATTATCAGGTGTGAAGATGTGATACTACTCTGAAATTTTTGCCCACGGTGGACCCGCGGTTCACCCGAGGTGGGGAGTCGGTCGGCCACCGTGCGCATGTGGGAATCCACCGTGGGAATAGTGCGGATTAACTGAGGGCATTTGCGGTCACTATTAGGCCTTTACTTATGCTAGCAAAAGCAAACATTACCTGTGAAGGTGTTGCTTGCGTGAAATTGGCTAAAACAGTGAATATGTGTTTTTCCTACACAAAGAAGGAAAAATGCAAATTTCCTATGGGTTTCCACTTCGTCCTTCCTTCTCTTCTCTACCATGGGATTTGAACCTTACCGGCCCTCTCGAATGCTCGATTGGTATTCCGCCCTCTTATCCACTAGGCCATACGTGTCGACACCTGTGGTGTCGTTTGAGCTCGTGATGTATCTTATCATTTCTACTGCGGATCCACCGTGAGCATGTGTGGAGCCACCGTGGCGCAAGCGTGTATCCACCGTGGAAAGCAGTGTTATCGTGAATACACCATGGGCATGTGCGGATACACCGTGAACATGTGTGGGCATAGCGCGGGAGTGACGTCATCCCCGGTTTTCCACCGTGGGCATGTGCGGATTTATCGCGGGCAACCGCGAATCCACCGCGGATCGGCCTCATACCGTGGCTCCACCGTGGGAAGAAACTTCAGAGTAGCGGCCATTGATCAAAATTTCAAATGACAGGACAGGAATCTGGATAGTTTGTCACGTTGAAATGTGATGAATCAGATGGTCATCTATAGAAACTCCACTCCTGAAAAATATTTTCATTATAAATGGATCAAAACTGGGAGTAAAACAAGAAGAGTGCTCAACATGCGTACGAAGATTGCCGCGACAACCACTATAGTTCGTTCCACCAGGGGACAGCAGTCTGAGAGAAAACAAAGAAAAAAGGAATTGTGTGGCTGGGCTGCGGCCCGGAGAAGTTACCGTAATCCAAAAACATTGGTGTAAAAGTAATAGTGCGTATTGTTACGATACTGAGACGTCCAGTGTTTAGCGCAGAGAAGTCTGCGTCGCCGTACGGGGCGCACTATTTAAAAACCGATTCAAACGATGCGCCAGTTTACGACTTAGAACACTTCTGACCAAGTATACCGTAAATAACAAATAAATAAATAAATAAATAAAGTAGAGCGGCACATTAGTGGAAATATATAGGGAACGTCAGACGCGATTGCTACTCCGCGAACTGGCGCGCCGCAACGTCCGCGCGGCGCGGACGAGGCAACACCCAATATCCACGGCGCTCGGCCGCGTCGCGTGGGTGGTGCGGCGCGACAGTCCGCGGGAGTGGCAGTCGTGATTGACATTCCTTGTAAAATGTCTTCGAACCTTTTGAGAGAATCAAAATTAAGTAGCCAGTTGGAATATTCATTATACATTCTACACATATTCTTTGATATGGGAGGGTTCAGTACTGCGGACCCACTCGCACGCGCCGCACTGTCCGCGTCATGGCACTGTGAGTTGCACATCTAAACCATAGAATTGGAGCCTCATTTCACTGGAATCTTAGTATGGCGGGTCGCTGCTTGTGTGTACCCACTATAGCTATTTCTGTCGCGGTTTTATATAAATTTTTATAGTACCAACAAAAATTCCCACTTTGAAGTCACATTTCACATATGCAAATAGCCACATGACTTGCTTGTTTACGTTTTGATTGTTCTTTCTTCTTGTTTACCAGCTCTGGCGTTGTTTTCGCGTTGATTTGCAATGCTAAATGCAACTACCGTACATAAAAATAACGCATCCAAATGCTGTCAAATCTATGGCACTTCTGACGGCCTTCTTGGTGTTACTTATCTTTAGAGTAGAGGTGATGTAACACGTTATTTTATGTTTTTTTTATTCACAGCAAGGCCGTAAGATCCTTTCGATGTTATGAGGAAACAGCATGTTAAGGCTCAATATGGTCAGATAGTAGCTTCATCAGTAGCACTCGACCGCCCTCCAGCTACTCCACGTACCAAGGTTCCACCTCCTAAGCCCTTGAAGTCGCAACCGACTGTCAATGGAAGTGAGTCCTATGAGACATGGGTTTCAGGACGCAGTTTGCGCCTGGATTGACGGATCTTTCGTGTAAAACAGTGATAATATGTCGCTGGACGCGGTTGATCCGAGCGCATATTGAAAACGGGCCAATTTTCAGCTGACAATGACGAAAGTCTCGTTGATCAAAGCAATGACACCCTCTCAATAACTTCTCTTGCCTCCGTCGTCACGAACGCTGATATGCAGGTATTGACTTTACGCATCATGGTACCGCCATACTTCACGTGGAGTATAGCACCCTGCGTCGCCATCGATTTTGGTGCTTATTGACCGCCACTGGGCATTGTCGCCGGCATATCACGGTTTTGGTCGCTGCAGCCGCTGCGACACTGATTTTGGTGCGTATCGATTGCTCGACGGCGGCGGCGACGGCGCCACCGGCAAGCAATCGATATCTATCAGAACTGATGTCGCTGCCACCGCAGCCACTGAAACCACTGTACTCCTCGGAAAGTAAAGCCTCCAGGGCGACCAATCGATCGATAGGCATAAAACTCGATATCTCTGGGTGACGCAACCAAGGGAGCTATACTCCAGGTGGAATGTGTATGCGAAATTATATACAGTGAACTCCAAACGGTCGTAGACAAGGGCCAGGACCGCTGCGCGAGCATCCTGGTTGTCTGTTGCACCTCTCGAGGCAGCGGGAAATCACAACGTATCGGTTTTCCTCCGCGTCTCTGCCCGTGTGGCCCGCTGCCTCGGTGCACCAGACAACCAGAGTGCCCGCGCCGCGGTCCCGGCCCTTGTCTATGACCGTTTGGAGTTCGCTGTATGCATGTGCACTAGTGATAATTGATTTTTGAACATGTGTATTTTAGGCAGCGATCAAGCTATGCTCAGCTGCACTGTATCTACTAGCTGGTACTGGACCGGATCCGAATAGCAACAAACTTATGATGTAAATTCCTTTTTAAGAAAGAATTTTTTTCTGGCACAATGTAACCATCGGCCTTGGAAAATTTCTGGAAGGCTTTGTCTATTTTTATTCCGTGGCATGAGAAGAGCTCCATCTGCTAGTGAAATAATCACATTTTTTATCCACAAAATAGGTACAGAAAACTCCCGCGGTGAACGCACCCCACCACCTCTTTGGACAGGTTAGAACAGGACGGGATCAGAGAGACGTCGATAAAATGTGTGGAAGCGCAGACCGTCAGAGCGCCAAGTGCCATGGGATGCGGCGCGTTCGAGAGGGCCTCGATTGTCGACATCCTTGTAAGTACGTAACGAGTTTCTTCCAGGCAAATTTCAACTGCTCTGAAGTCTTGCCAAAATCTCAACTACTACCTACCTACACTGCAGTTGCTCTCACCACATATCGAAAGGATGAAAGCAGCCGTAAGACCTGTTATCCTGTGGTAATTTGATCACTACAGTTTCGATTTTAGACTGCTAAAACGAAGAAATGTCGGGAAAAAGCGCTGCCGGCTCAGACTCTGGTCAATTTGAATGCAAATGTGGGTGATCTATTGATTTTGTGATGTTTACCTATATTGATTGATGAATTTAGATGGTTTGGTGGAAGTATGATGGTTACTATCCGACACAGCAACGTGTGCAGAACTTGTTCAACACTGCCAGTCAGTGCATTGAACGCTACTGTTGAGGACAGTCAAAGATTCAACTGTATTATGTGATGTATACATGTTTGTGCTAGAAATGAATAAATAAACATGTAAATAAATGTGTGGTGTGTATGATGAAAGTGCGCTAGCAGCCGTCTAAAAATTCTCATTTTGATCTTCTTCTAGACTATCAACTCAGGCTAAAACATACTCTGCACGTACCTGTTCAGAGAAGAGTTGATATTATTTTTTTTTGAGACGTGGACCGAAGTCACGCACGTAATACAATCCAAGTTCAGTACGAGTGTCAGTAAGTACACCTCTCTCTTCTTCCTCTTACCTTGTATCCTCATCTTCAAAACTCGATGAGGATACAAGGTAAGATGAAGTGAAGAGAACACATCAACAGAGAAAAATCACTGCTCAGTATTAAGCCGATGGTCATTGGGTTGAATATTGCGTTCCAGGGCCGGTAGTAAAGTCCCAAATGTTGGCAGCCATCTGCTGCTGGCGTGACTTGAGGTCGCCGCCGGCATATTCTGAGAATGATGCCAGCAATTTTCTATTCTTAACCATGTGCCCTCACGTCGGAGGTCAGTTTGTTGCCAGCAATGACCTAAGGGCAGCCGGCAGCTCGATTGCTCCCACCACGACCTCAGATTACGGCAGCAGATCAGAAAATAATGAGGGATCATGCAATGACGAGAGGTTGCCGACGCAGAGGCCTCGTCATGGTCGAGGGCATGACGAGCGTCGGCATCTCCTAACAAATCCTAATTTCTTAAGATTTAGCTTGGCTTTTGGAGAGGAAGACTTCTGCGCAGCCTATACTTGATAAAATCAAATTCGAACTCATAACTTGAAAGCATATATGCTTTTTCTCTTAACTTCACATCTTAGATATCCCGTGGGTGATTCGGTGAGGGTAGTTTCACAACGGCATGGGGTATCTGCGCCGCTTACCGTCGCCATCTACTCCCCATCGTCGCCTTGCATCCTTGACATAACTACATAACCTACCGTAAAATACTTGTAAGCAGAACCTCTTCAAGGTTCAAGCTTCGGAGAACCAACCAACTTCCAAGCAGTCCACTAAAAAATGAATACGACGCTACGTCGTCATCTCTGCTCCCGACATGTCGGCATCTTTGCTTGCCTCATTTTCGATTGAGATGCCGCCGTAGATGCAGGCATGTTGGGAGCAGAGATGCCGACATGTCGGGAGTACCTCCTGATTTGACGGCATCTTGACGTCACGTCATAGGCCACTTTACTACCGGCCCAGAGGCGCACAGCTATCTCCCCCTTATGCCAGTATTTTACAGCCCTATCCTATGGTCAAAATTCGGCGTATCAACCATGGACAAATGGAGAGCCCGGTGTAGGATATTTGTGGACCCACTGTCAAACAGAGGATTTCCTGTCAGGAACAGGGGCGTTATCGGGAGGAAATCGAGGTGTTCCTACGGGTAAATTGGGGTTGCCTCAGTGGCAAATCAGGAGCAGTTAGAGTTTTTGTACTCCAGTTCTCGGTTGTCGTTTGATCACCTTCTTCTGCATGAACTCCACTTAGCAGCAGTATTATTTATTGAAGCAACAAAAAAGGATAAAGGATAAAGTAGGGATAAAGTGCTCGGCGTTAATCAGTCCCGTCTGCGCCAGGCATTCGACATCATCTGAGCATCGTAGAGGTGTCAAATGCGTATGTGCCCTATACAGTGACTTGCGGGG
>JARK01001417.1:306095-335567 GCA_000688135.1 Ancylostoma ceylanicum
GGGGGGGGGGGGGGGCATGCGACAAACCAAGTCAGTGCTTCATCCTCTCAGGCTCCTCTAGTACCAATTGACTGACCCCGGAGGGATGGATGGCCCAGTTGGCCAGGGGCGCGATCGAACCATTGATCGTGTGCGTGCGCAGCGAGCCTCTTACCACTGCGCCACATGCGCAGCAACAAAAAAGCACTATGAAATGGAGAGTATGGAAAGTGCTTTTGATGGAACCGCTATTTAACTTCAGCTGCTGCGATGTTGAGGTTTGAGTAGTAATTTGATGGTACATACATGCATTGGTTGGACCAGCACATGCACGTAGCAGTAGTTCGCCCAAGTCAACAAGCATATATACGTAATTTCCTACTCTCACGAGAGTTGTTAATCTAGCCTGAAAATCAGAAATACAACCAGGCTGAATCGTCCAAGAAATCCACTTAATTTTGCCGTCTGCTCAGTACTGATGCAGTGCTACAGTCCTTGTCGAAAAGAATTGCGGATTGCGCGTGCGGTTTTTTTAGCGTTGCGGCCGCAGAGTCGCGGCGGGACCTACTCGACCCTTTCACTTGAAGCATGCTCTCTCTCTTCACCTCTCGTCCAGATCCCCCCACGATTCTGCAGTCACGAAATCCGTCTATTTTTTCCAACAGAGGCTGTGCAACAGAAATGGCGTGAGTCAGACCTTGACAGAAATGCCGAGGAAAAATTCATAGCTCTTGCTTGGAAGACCAAAATTTGAATAAATTTGAAACTTCCCAAGCAATTTTTATTCACTTCTTGGGTGCTTCATTTCATTCATTCATTGCAATATTGCAATGTTTTCTTGTTGTGTATTTATTGTTTCCGTTTTCTCCCCTGATTAGGTGTTTTAGGTTTAGCTACCTATGCATGAGGTTGATTGGGATGAGTTGTGGACCATCAGCTGGAGTCGCTGCGTGGCAGCGGGCAAGGCCTTTTTAAAAGCTACTACTTTGCTATCCAGAATTCATGGACAGGAACGAGGAAGCACAGCAAAACTCATTTCAACGTCAAACTAACCAGGAAGGACCTGTGTTTTGACTTATTTTTGTTTTGTTTTTGTCATCACTCTAATCCAGACGAATGTTTGTTGTGCCGTATAATAATTCCTTCATGTCGCGTTTAAATACACCTCGGGGATGAGACCAAGCACAGAGGCCAATGGTTCCGTTGTTCTGTCTGGTGCTTCTACTACGATTTTGTTGTAGTGACGTAAGTTCGTTCGGCGCTACCTCCTTTTCTTAGTTCTAGGATCAGAATGGCCAGTTCCAGGCGCTCTATGGATATCCTGGACAATATCCGCAGCCAATTCCAGCATCGACAGCAGGTTATCCACCTCCTACCACCGCATATGTGAGGACATCTCAACCAACAGCCACTGCTCCTCCAACTACTCAAGGAGCACCATACCAGCCCCCAAAGCCACCACAGCTGCCTCCCGGTAATCCTTCACAGCCTGGCAGCTACAATCCCGGAACCGCGCCGCCATATCAGCCGCCAACAAGTCCACAAACCAAGCCTCCAGCGACCACCAAGGCTCCAGTGACTCAGGAGCCCTACTGGCCACCACGAGATCCAGCTCCTTCAATTAAAAATCCACCGCAATTCCAAGAGTTTGACAATCCACCAAATCCACAGCTACCCCCGGTGGGTGTTCCTGGGGGAACAAATCCTCCACGACCAGCTCCGGCTCCAGTGGCTCCACCGCCAGAACGAGATCAGCCTAGTGCAGCGGTTCCACCTCCGCCGGGTAAAAATCCTCCACAGTTCAAAGAGGTCGACAGTCCTCCGAATCTACAGCTACCACCCGGCGGTGCTCCTGGAGGTCCTGATCCTACCTATGATCCTTCTTCTCCAGGTATTAGATTTCGGTTTTTTTTTTCAATTTTTTTAAACTTTGATTGAGATGAAAATAGAATTTCACCATTGTCTGATTTTGAAAAAAAAATCTTACAAAATGACTCTGGTGGAAAAATTCCAGTAGATTACGTGTGCTTCCGAGCAGATTTCGCTTATTTTTCTTCGAAATGTCCCCCGATTTTGCCCGAAAATTACACGTAAATCTCTGGAAATAAAGCGAAATCCACTGGAATATACCCGACTTCCGCCCGAAAAATAAGCGAAATCCACTGGAATTCGCCCGAATTCCGCCCGAAAAAAATAAGCGAAATCTGCTGGAAAATAGGCGAAAATCCCTGGGTGGTCGATATCCTATGTTTCGGAAACAAATTTCCGGAGCAAATACACGTAACGTGAGCGAAATCTACTGGAATTTTTCCACCTGAGGATATACAGTGAATTCCAAACGTCTGTAGACAAGGGGCGTGAATGCGGCACGGCGTTCCTGGCAGAGACGCAGGGTCTGCTGTGGCGTGGCAGACAACCAGGGCGAGCACGCAGAGGCCCTGCGTTTCTGCCCAAAAGCAGCGCCGCTATCCCGCGCCTTCTCTACGGTCGTTTCGAGTTCACTGTAGCTTCATGCATAGGATAAATAAATAAATAAATACCCGAACGTTGCCAGGCACCTGTGTATGCGTCCCACCGGCACAAGCTGATCTACCTCCACCGTACACGCTGTCACCTACACGTGGGACAGCCCCGCCCACAGTGCCCACAGCTCCTCCATCCACATACCCTCCTGCTACAGTTCCCTCCACAACAGGTAATTGGATCTCTTTCCAGGAGTCATGGGTAAGCCACGCCCACTATAAGTTACTCCTTCAAATCGTACATTTTCAGCACCCGATCCAGACTTGCCGCCAACTGTGCCTGACCTACCAACAAATGAGGATGTACAGGTGACATAACCCTGAAATAAATATATGGATATTCTGCATTTGCAGACGATTACAATTACAGGATTCCATTGACAAATGCACGGATGCACTGGACAGCATGGCAACACAGTCGGACAAGCGTGATAAAAAGAATGCGAAACTGTTCAAGTGAGGAATTACAGTGATTTTCGCGGTGACGCCTAATTTTTTGTGCAATTACAGAAAAGCGTCAAAAGCGCTGCGAAAAGTGCGTTTCTTGAACTTCGACAGGGAAACACTACGTCAACTAGTACCAAATCTAGGAAGGATGAAAAAGGCACTGGTAAGTCGATGATGGTGCTCTATGGCTAATTCCTGCTCTAATCATAATCATGTAGACGCTGTACTCTAACAAATGTCGCCAAAACTCGATTGACAACAGAAGCTACGACAAAATCGATAATGCTGTAAGATTAGTTGACTCGGTATTTGTAAAACAAATGGTCATTGATCGTTATTGATTGCAGCTCGATGACGTCGACGACGATAACTGGATCAGTCCAAAGAATTCGAGGAGGGTGACAAAGCTGCAGGGGATACTCGACGCCGCTTGTCAGTGCATTGAGGATTATTGTGGAAACTGATCTGCATAGTTCTATAAAGCAACAAATAGTTGAATGTTTACTTTCAATAAAGGCATTGCTCTAAAGGTCTCCAGAAGATCAACTGAACTCTCCTCAAATCCTTCATCCTAGGATTACGTTTTGATTCCTTCAGGATCTGTGGATCATGATATATTCACAAAAGAGTAAATATAGGCCATGGCAGCCAAGCTGACCCGGTGGCACGCGACGCATCACCTAGCGGCGCGGCAAAATAACACGCGAGGGAAACATCGTGCTATTTGGATCGTTGCTAATTTAATGCGGGCTTCGACATCATGACAGCTTAAATTCGATGATTGTGCTAACTCAGCTAGAAATAACTAAGTAACTTCTGCTATGTGTGCTTTGGCGTAGGGCTTGAGCTGAAAAGAAGTGATGCTCATCACCCGCGCCTTAATTTTGGGCCGAGGTTATGACTAGTGGGCCAAGACCCAGTCAGGCGTTTATTGCAAAACATGTCTGAACAGGATAACACAGGGTTTTCTCGAATTTGTATGGAGATGATTTTTTAAAAATTAGCTGAAATAATGCTCATGGAAGAGAAATGCCCGTATATGCCAGACAAATTTTCGGAAGGACCGCAGCAGGAAACCGGAAGAACCGACAGATGACTTGCGGTTCTCCCGGTTTTCTGCTGCGGTTCTTCTGAACCATTCTCAACACAAATCCATTCTGCTGTGGTCCTTCCGCATCCTTTTATCTCTGCGTCTCACACTTTTTAACTGCATGGTCGAGATGTCTTTCTGTTGCGGTCCTTCCGACAATTTGTTCGAGTACCGAATATCTGCGGGGCGCGTGTGGCACAGTGGTAAGAGGCTCGCTGCGCACGCACACAGTCGATGGTTCGATCCCGCCCGTCACCAACCAAGCCATTCATCCCCCCCCCCCCCCNTACAAGCGAACGGGAACATCCATAACCAGCGCAACAAAGAGATGGCGTTCACCTCGCCTGGTCCTGCCAAACGGTCCTGCAGGATTCATCCCCGCCGAAGCAGACCCAAGGTTAAGCTCCGACTGTCTGCTTATGCATATATACCTCGGATGCTAGCCCCCGGGGTCGGTAAATTGGTACCAGAGGAGTCTGGGAGGATGAAGCACTGACTTGGTTCATCGGGGGGTCAACCACTGAGCGAGTGCAATTTTTTTTGCTCATACCTCAAGATGGTTGGACAAGTTTACCCTGAATTTATTCCACTTCGATAAACTTTCTAACTTAAGAAAGCATATTATAGGGTTAGGGTTACCTTATAGGGTTACTTTATTATAGCGTTACCTCTGAACCTCCTAGAAGTCATAACTATCCGTGATGGCCAGCCCCGTTACTGTTATTGAACTTGAGTTGAGCTAGAGGCTGTCGTAAACAGCAAATTTCAAAGCCTAAAACTCTATCGACTGGGTCATCCGGTCACTCCTTTTTTGACATGCGTATCGTAGATCAAATCAGCTATTAGCTCTGCAATTCGCGTAACATATACTGTATATAATATATAATATATGATATACAGTGGGCGTCGATGGCGGTGACCCGTCTGCGGCCTCGAAAAGCACGCGGAGCGACCGCACCGCTCACGCTAGAATCGTCGCCGCAGTGGCGTATCTGGGTTTTCTTGATAGTTGTTCATCTCATTTGATGACAACCAATACGAAAACTTACTGACTATCAAGAAAACCCCATAATCTGATGTCCCGGAGAGGATTCTCGCTCGAGCGGCGCGGTTGCGCCGCGTTCTTTTCGAAGTCGCAGACGGGTCACTGCCGTTGACCTCCACTGTAGCAAAAACATTTTTTCCAATGTTTCGAAGCCACGATAATCGATGCGACAGTCGCATGCTCCTCCAATAAGCCGTAGAAGCACAGAACTGAGATAAGAATGGTCACCTTAGGAATCGAAAATATATCTATAAATGTTTGTAGTGGGCATCGATGGCGGTGGTCTTCCCGTGGCCTCGAAAAACACGCGACGCAATCGCGCCGCTAAAGCAGGAATCCTCCCCGGTGCAACAAACTATGGGGTTTTTTATAGTTAGTTGACTTTCATATCAGTTCACATGAAGTCCGATGAACAGCTATCAAGAAACCCTAGATTCGCTACTGCGGCGACGATTCCACCGTGAGTGGCGCGGATGCGTCGCGTGCTTTTTGGGGCCGCGGAAAGGCCACCACCGTCGACGCCCCACTGTATGTTCAATATCAAACAGGTGTATTTTAGGTATTACGTGAGCATCTTGTGCCGTAGAACTAAATAATTAATTATCGACTATTGATTATCGATTTTTTTGCACAGAGTCCGCGTCGCAACCGCGCGCAGGGTTGCCATGAAACTGCTTGGGGAGCTGCGAGCCTGATAAAAACAATGTGTGCCTCTTGAGTATTCTCGTATGGATACTGTGGACTCTCGGAGGCCGAACGTGTAAAATTTACTGTAATGTTATTATACACGTTCCCAGGATTTGCATGTCTTTTGTTGTTGTTTACATTTGTCAGAAAGACTTATGCAAATCTCACATGAACAGTATCTGTTGTTTTCGTGTTTGTTGTGTCTGTTTGTTTTCCGGCCTATAAAAAGGGGATAATATTGGGTAGACGCTGGTCATGTGGGTGTCCGGCCTGTGTCTACTGCTAGTGGCAGTTAGAGCAGAGGTTAGTTTCTTCTGTGAATTTGTGATAGATGACCAGTGGTAGATTGCGACTTGGTGGATTTCCAACTGTACTCGGCCTTTAATTGTAGATGAAAATATCCTAAAATGTTGCTATCTGGGGAAATATAGCCTTTCTCGAAAACATGGACGTATCCCCTGCGTGGTTTAATGCGTAGCGGCCGCAGAATCGTGGCGGGACCTACTCTATCCTCTGTCTTTGAGCCTACTCGTACCTCGTCTAGGTCCCGTCACGATTTTGCAGTTGCGGAATCCGTCTATCTTTTCGAGGAGGATCGTATAGAAAAACATAGCCATATGTCCTTTATGATGAAATAAAAAATTCCAGGCCCAATCCAGTTATGGTGGCTCACCTCCTTTACCAGTTCCCCCACCACCAGTACCCGTTTATCCGCCAGTGCCCATAACACCAGTTCAACGAACAGGTACTCATTCGAAATCACCGGCCAATGACAGCTTTGCGGCAGTGTTTCATCATGAGGAGAAAGGGGGCGTAACCAGGCGACTCCGATTGGCTCATTTGACCCGCCTGTCGTGCCCACCTGTTTGAGTTCGTACGGCGTCAATTCCGTGATTCATGGTGTTGCTGTGCGTGGCGCCGTACGAGTTCAAACACGGGCGGCCCGAATCAGCCAATCGGAGCCGCCTGGTTACACCTTTTTTCATAACGATGATACATACCCCAGAATGGCACGCTACAGATGAGAACCCTTTTCCAGACCCCGTTGTTGGCCTACCAGGGCCTCCTGCGGTGCCAGATCTACCAATCGTGCCGCCCACTCCTGATTATCAGGTAGGTCATTGCAGTTATCGATTTAACTCATAATATCCTTAATAATCGATTTCAGTCCTCAATAAACGACTGTGCCGAAGTGTTCGAAACGTTCGCGTCGAATCGCGAACACAGAAAGTATGCCAAGCTTTTTAGGTGAGTTTATACTTAGCATGCACAGATGAAAATCAAAATATTGGACCTGCTGGCACGCGTCGCGCATCACACGCGTCGCGTTTGGACAGGTGAACTGATCGATGGAGAATTATAGCCTTGAATCGCACGTGGCAGACACTATCACGTTGCAGATGTTGCGACGCGTGCGAACATGTTAATCCAACGAAATGACATGTTCAGCTAGAAAATCAATAATTTCAGGAAGATTGCTCAAGGCCTGCGGCAAATACAGCACCACGACATTGACAAGGACATGCTGAACGAGTTGTATCCAAGTTTGAACAGGTTAAACCAAGCGGTACGATTTACTTCCCATAATTTCCATGTATGTAAAAAATCAATTTTAAAAAATTGATGACGTCACCAATTCTAGGTCACCTACTCGTTTGACTGCGCTCAATCGCCGATATCCTCGGATTTTTATGAGTTTCTATCCAGCCGGGTAAGTTCTACCCTCAGTACTAAACTAATGAATAACGGTCTCATGCTATGGATAGGTATTGATTGCTGGCGAAGAAAAAAGACGAAGCAGGTTCATTTGCAGATCAACGAAGACGACCAGGACGACGACAGTAGGGGCCGTGGTCGCGGAAGAGGGCGTGGTCGCAACCAACTGACAAAAATTCAGAATTTAATTGGTGCTGCCAGCGAATGCCTGGAAGACTATTGCGGTAGCTGAGCGATGACGTCATAGATCGTAGATCACATAATTTGGTCCTTCAAATCGATAAAGCACTTCAGCAATGAAAAGATTTCGTAGCATATGTTTTTTTTCTCATAAAATTAGGAAGGTGATCCTAAATCCCACAAGAGTAACCTCCCCTCTGAGTAATTACGTGAAATCAGGGGCATGGTCCGCAATTACACACCGAGGCAAAAGACCCCTCAGACAAATCTGCGAGGAAGAAACATTAGTCATCCTTGCTAGCCAGGATATCCTGTGGAGTAACGATGTATCAAGGAAGTGAGGCATTGTTGTGCTGGCTACTTGTAATTGATTTCATTCGATTTGTGCTCGACGCATTATTGCACCATAAACAAGCAATTTCACGGAACAAATGCAGTTCCAGGTATTCAGTGGTCATAGGCAATGTGCCTGCTCTCCACAAATTAAATAAATAAGTTTTACATAATTCGTTTTATAAAATAGAGTTAGAACTCAGCTCTATTTGACTGACTACGTCTTGGAAAGCTCAGCAAGAAATGCAGTTCATACCGCGCCTCTATACCGTAACCCCTACTTGTACGGGTACGGTAGGTTAATACGATACCACACACTTTTTTTGAAGCCCTGCAGTTAGTGTCACCTACCAACGTAAATTCGCATGCCACTTTACCATTCTGTGGCCTAGTTGATATTTTCTTTCAAATTCTTACAGTAATCGTACAGCAAGGCTACAGTAACTCCACGGTGGCCCTACAATAATGACATTTCAGTAAAAATTGCGTATGGTTCGTTTAATCCGTAAATCTTTCAAATTGATTCGTTTTTTTTTTGAATTTTTAAGGCTTAGATAGCCTAGTGATGCCAGGAAATCATGCTCTACCTGACTTACAACTTCTTATTTTCATTTATTCGCTTATTTATCTACACTATTAACTTATTTACTCATTTGTTTATTTACTTAGTACCCTAAAATTATCAGCGTGCCAACGTAAAACGATATTATAATACTAGTTTCATTAGTTGTTTTAATAGCAAATGCAATTATAAAATTGTATCATGTATAATAATTGTATTATATTAATTATATACTAACTATACCACTATATTATAATTTTAGCTGCTTAAGCGTGCACTTGGCTTTTGCACACTGTCATTTCCAAGACCATGTCAATGCTGTTTTTTGGCGGAGACTCCGCCTCCACCCACATGCCCCGCCCACTGGCCACTGCCATTGGTGGACGGCGCATAAATTGCAAATTGACCACACCCACATTAGCTCGGTATATGGACGAAAACTGGTGCTTAAAAAAGTGGAAACAATCCTGAAACAAACACGCTGTAGAAAAATCTATGTGTAGGCGACAGATAGGGCGATCACTCCCAGTTGAATCTCCAGTATTTGTGGTTGGGGACCAGTTCTCGTATAATATTTCCTACACTAACCTTGTGGCAATCCTACTGCATCTCCACGGTAACTTCGCAGTAATGAGGAAAATTTAAGTAAATGTAATTGTGCAACCTGAAGCAGTTGATGTTCCCCTTCCGCTTGAGGCTTGTTCTGTGTTTAAAATGCATTTTTGCAGTTATTTGCATTGTTTACTGTAGAATTCATATAATTTACCATAAGAGATTCCTCCTGAGGTAAAAAGGCCTTCATGACATTTCTGACAGCTTGTCTGTAATGTGATTTACTAAAAAGTGAAAACTGGTAATTACATTGACGATGAGTAGTACCATCTTGGGCGCATCAGAAATCGCTTGGACTATAAACCGTCAATAAAAGTTTGAACCTCATAGAAGCAGCAGTCTTTTTCCAGCATGCTATCCAGCATGTAAGCCGGCCATGGGGGATAATCACCATCAAACACGCATCATCTTACCATGCGTAATTATGCGTGATGATAGTATTACTACGGAATGCATCGTCACCGTCTTGGATTCCTGGAATTCCTCCCTTCGCCTGTGACGCAAACAGGTGATTTTATAGGGATAGGAATGGCTCATGGCTGCAATTTGTATTGGCGGTAGTCCAGAATTTATGATTGGGGCGTGTTCAGCAACATTAGCCAATCTGACCGGGATAATATGTGATCCATGAGAATTCAGGACTTGATTGTCTCTGTTTTGTTCATTTGTTTATTTATCCATCTTTAATCTATAGCAAAAAAGCAGTGGCGGACGGAAAAAGTGGGCAGGGGGGGGGGGTGCGTGGGAAAAAGGAAAGTCTTCGCCGTTTTGGGGACCTAGACTTTGAGTAGAAATAATAAAAATATTATCATAATTTAAGATAATAAAAAATAAACAACTAAATGTAAACTAATACAAAATTTTTATTTATTTTATAAAGTAATTTCGAAAATTCAATGGACGACCCGGAAGGGGGCACTCCCCCTCCCCCAGGTTGCCGCCAAATAGTCATAACTTTAATAAAACTAAGGAAGGCAACGAAGGTGACGTACAGGTATCGTCAACCATGATTGTTACTCCAGTGTTGTTACTCCAGTGGACTGGAGCGCCGCAACGCCTCCGCGACGCGGGCGAGGTAACACTCATCACGCACAGCGCTTGCCGCGCCGCGTGGATGTTGCGGCGCGCTAGCCCGCGGAAGTAGCAATTGTGATTAACGTTCCCTGTACGTCACCTTATTTATGAACCTACTTTTCCGTATCAGCCAGCAAGGAGGAGAAATCTCTCAAATTATGCGTGAAATGCTGGATAAGCTGAAAAACAGCGCGAATTCATGCGTTCCAACGCCCACTGGAAAAATACTCTATGATACACTATAGTTTATCCATTGATAGCGAATTTATCCTAAGGGTTACCTGTAAAATGTGCCTAATCCTGCTTTTGTACTCACAATAAGCTCGAAAAACACTAGAAATGTCGACATTGTTGGCCCATAATTCTGTGCATTTCGTGACAGTTGTCCTGAACTTTCATATTTTTTTTTCATGTTTCCACCATCAGTTCCAGTAGTATAGGAAAAAGCACATTTGTTCCACATTCCTCATCTTTTCCTTTTCTGCGCCCCAGTTTCCCCTAACCTTGACATTTGACTGATTTGACCAACTGATCTCGATCTGTGCAGAGGGCGGCTTGCTCTACGTGTATTGATTTATTGGAACTGTTATGACACGCACTACCTTTGTCCTCATTTTCCCCTCAATTTGAGTTTCCTCTAAAGAGTATTTTATCCTTGTATCCTCGATTTCCCATTTTCCTCCTTTCCTCCACTAGAATGGTATTCTTCTTTGTTGTATGAACATTCAGCTTTCTGAAACAGAATTTACTGCTCACTTAACCAATGATGGATTTTTACCTCTGGACTTGGATGCATCACTGAGATCACCCAGGGTAAAGGTGTTTACGTCCGTGGTGACGACGGATAAGTTTATCTGGTGTTTACAAGTTTACCCTGGGTATTATCTGTGGCCCTTGGCATCCTTCAATTAACCTGTTGTTTGTTTGTCATCGGTCGACTTGTGAAATTGGTCCTTGCTATACCTAGGACCGTATAACTTATTTAATACAATTGTAAGTCCAGGGCCTGGATGAATCACTGAGATTACCCAGGGTAAACTCGTTCACTCTCGTGTTAACGATGGGTAAGCTTATGTTGTGTTGACACTGTTACCCTAGATAATCTCAATGATGTCCTAGATTAAAAATTGTCATTTTTGTATTATCGTTACAGGTCTTCTAAGCCTGAATGCATCACTGGGATTACCTAGGGTAAACTTGTTAGCACCCATGCTAACGGTAGATAAGCTTGCGTGTTGTTGACACATTTACCCTGGGTAATCTCAATGGTGCATCCAGGCCTAGGTTATAAATTGTCTTTTTTCTACTATCGGTAATGTCCTTCTAGGTCTGAATGCATCACTGTGGTAACCCAAGGTAAGCGCGTTAACGTTCGTGCCAACGATGGGTGAATTTGTGTGGTGCTACCCATCTACCCTGGGTAACCTCAGTGGATCCGTTTTTTCAGAGAACTCAATTCAAAAAAATCGTTTTTTTTACTCCTCATTGGTCGTGTTTACCTGAGAATTTGAAATTTCAACTTATTCGAAATGTTGCATTATTCGCCACCATGTGTATTCCTTACTTAATTCAGTTATAGTTTGGTTACCCACCTAATCAGAGCTTGGATGTATGATTGAGATTACTCTGGGTAAACGTGTAGACTCCCTTGGTAATGATGAGTAAGCTTGTGTTGTGTTGATAAGTTTACCTTGGGTAATCTCAATCATGCATGCAATCGTTAGGTACCACTTACCCAATCGAGCTAGTGTTTTTCACCTAACCAAGCTAGATATCACTTTACCCTTCAATTTTTTTAATCGTTTGACTCCGCGTTATATACCTTTTTTCCATTACCCTTTTCCATTACCCCATCACTTGTTATGTGGGTTACAAGGATTAAGGTTTATTTAGTCACCCAAGTTTTAGATATTACCCAGGTAAACTTCCGTAGTTATGTTGTTGCACATTTGGCGGGTAAACTCCCAACCCCAGCCAAACACCACTGCCCTCTGTTCATGGAATTCATCCCTAACCCAGCTTTTTGGCCATATTCATCCCCCCTTTTCCTCCTCGTCAAAGAGGAAGTCAAAGCCACGCCCACTCGTCCAGAGCAAGCGTTGCAGATGTCATTTGCATCTAATGAAACGTCATCAACCGTAGATGATCGATCTCTCGTCCAACCGGCAGTATGTGATGTGTTGGCAGAGTCAACGACTTACTAATTAGTTACTAGTAAATCATTAATTATTCATATGTTGCGGTGCGAAGATCAAACGCTAGGACAACTGATCCTCAATAGCACTTCTTATTGGAACATTTTGTTCTCCGTTTGATTGAGAAAATGGCAGAGATGAAGGAATGGGCGGGGTCTGATTAGCTTGAGTTCACCTTGAGAAAGAGGTCTTTCCGTTTAGTACTACAGCGCTGAGAGATTTTTTTTGAGAAAAAAATATTTGCTTCTCTGAGTCCTCCTTGGATGGCGTCGTCTTTTCGTATCATCGGTGGAAGCCTAATTCTTTTGCTACTGGTTGCCAATTTGCCTGGCGATGATATATTTCACCAGGCCAGGAATCTGTGGCGCAGTATCAACAGCAACGGCACGCAGTTTTACGGACTTATTGAATGTAAAGCTCAGCAATTTGGAAGTTTGGATGCATTATTAAAGGCAGCACCCACGAAAAAATTCGTTACCTAGATTTCAACGCGATCTTGGGTATTTGGCTATGAGGAACATAAATAAAGTGTTCATTTGTCCCAGAACTCATGGTTAAATGGTTTTCGGATATTACAAACTCATTGATTTATAGCAAGGTGGCCGAGTTTCGCGGATGCGGTAGATCAAGAAAGTCGATAACGCTGCCTCTGTTGCTGATGAATTCCTTGGCGCAGCAGGAAACTTGACTAATTTTGCAGCTTTTCAGGAGGAGAACAAGCACAAACAAAAAGCAATTTGGATGTTCACTCCGGAAACATACCTCATGAAAAGAAAGAAAGCTTATGGTTAAGTGTAAAAAGCCAAAAATATTGAAATTTAAACCATATGCGAAAATTTGACAATTCTGAGTAAAACTAGGGATCATATGGTCGAATAACAATTGAGAGGACCTAAATAGAGAATGGCAGATTATCATAATGGGGAACTTTTCAAAATGAGCATGAGAAACAAACGTTACCTTTGGAAAACTGACTGACGGCGGCAGAGAACAGCTGATTCGCGCTCCGCTACAACTCGCCTGGGGATCCCCGGATCCCATGTTCAACTTGTTATATCTCGAGAATGTGGATGCATTTGCTGGTGCAACTTGCGCAGAACTACTGGGACTATCGTTCAGACCCCAAAACATCCAAAATTTTTGACATGAAAATTATCGTGGGTGCTGCCTTTAAGATTACCCAGGGTGAATGTGTCGAACCCCGTGCTTACAATGGGCAAAATTGTGTAGTGCTAGTACTTTTACCCTGGGTAATCCCATAGATGCATCCGGCCCCGGGATATCTCCACGACTGTCTTCCCATTTTGTCTTAAGTTGCTCCTATTGGCGTACATCTGTCACAAAAATGAAATAAGTCTCGCTTGTACCTTGCTAGACTTTCCTGCCCCGTCTGCATAGGAGGAGATGTGCAAATTCGATTTTTTGATCTATCGATTTCTGGCGCTCTTCACTTGTTGTAGCATCTAACGTGCTTCTCCCCATCCAAATTTCTTGGCTTAAATCCAATTTGTTAGAAC
The DNA here is from genome assembly GCA_000688135.1 of Ancylostoma ceylanicum. Taxonomy (NCBI): domain Eukaryota; kingdom Metazoa; phylum Nematoda; class Chromadorea; order Rhabditida; family Ancylostomatidae; genus Ancylostoma; species Ancylostoma ceylanicum. The sequence continues at coordinate 320,055 of JARK01001417.1, forward strand.
ACTATTCATTTATTCATTCACCTCATTCATTTGTTCATTCATTCAGTCATTCATTCATTCATTCATTCATTCATTCATTTATTCATTCATTCATTCATTCATTCATTCATTCATTCATTCATTCATTCATTCATTCATTCATCCATTCCTTTCATTCATTCATTCATTCATTCATTCATTCATTCATTCATTTTCATTCATTCATTCACATTCATTCATTCATATTTTCCCGAACTTCATTTTAGAGACCTTTTCAGTCAGATGTGAAATAACTTTGCGATCTTCTATGTCTACGTTGCTCTACCGCTTCTGTAGATCATTGACTCGCTACCCTCAGGTCTTCTGGAGCTCGAACTGTAACAAAACAGATACCAGAGACCATTATTTACAGTCCTTTGACTGCAAAAGAGTGTCTCCTCGCTCTTTTGCAGTGAAGGGTATATCTGTGGTACCGAATGTGCTCCAGTTCTTTAACGACCGCTGAACAATACCTTCGGGAATCAGCCAGCAGCACGCACACTGAAATGTCAGCGATAGGAAATGACTTTTGAAAACCTTCCTTTGTTCCTTATTCTTCCGCCTAATACCAGTGATTATAAGTTCAGTTCGAAAACTATTCGTTCAGTGCTCTATTTTTTCGTTTTTTTTCTCATTTTTTCATTCTAATTCAGGACTGATTTTGTTCGAAATTTTACTGGATAATGCTGTCTTCTCGCTTAATTTTTTTGTTTATTGTTTTGTTTATCAGCAGTTTCATTTTCTTTGTGTGGAATGTCTTGATGACATACGATAATTTATTTATTTATTCATCAAGTAAATACATGAATAAATAAGAACAGGTTAAAATATTCCAATTTTCTATTTATTCGAAATCGATTATTTTGACTTGAGAATGTCGAATATTTCGAATAAATCGAAAATTCAAATGTTCTTACATTAGAGATCAGCACTGTGCTCTATGAGAGACAAGGAAAGCAGTACCGCCTTCTCATTTTCGAATATCAGAGTGTTAAAATTGATTCCTAAATTGTTTATTGAATTAACAAAATTATTCGCTCTTCACTCACTCCCAAGTATAGTAGACTATTGCTGCCCCTGAAGTGAAGCGAGCGATTTTAAGCGAGTATAAACGGTGATAGCGACGAACAGGTCACTACGTAGCTGGAATAATAGAGAGTTGTAGAGAAAGCAATTTTGGACACTGTAGCCAATAAAGTACGAGAATCACCTCTGTATTATGAACACATTTGAAAAGTGTCATGTAAATTGTATAAATCTGATAAAATTGCTCCAATAATTGTTGCACTTCTCGTAAAAGCACCAATCAGCAATAAGGAAAAATTGAATGAAAAATCTATTTTTGCCCGCAATATTGCGTACTCTAACATGTTGTGCAACTCCACTATGTACGTGCAGTGAGCGTCGATGGCGTTGACCCATTCACGGCCTTGACAAGCACGCCGAGCAACCGCGCCGCGCACGCCGGAATCGATGTCATTTGCTGCCATTATGCTATTTCTCGTTTGGGAAACATGAAAAAAGTGAAGAGATCAGCGAATTGGTAGAAAAGCGCCTAGAAATAGCACTCCGACGGCTGACGTCAACAATTCCGGCGCGTGCGACGCGGTTGCGCGGCGTCCTTGTCGAGGCCGTGGATGGGTCACCGTTATTAACGCGCACTGTATGTACGTAGTATTACCTAGTGACTATGATTGCAACATGGCCATTCACAGCACGGATCCTGTTATTTTCTTCCGATCTTTTGACCTACGATCGATCAGTCTCCCCACGTGGTCCCGTAATCGGCCATAGTTTCGCTCTGATAAAGGTTTAGTGTACGTATATAGTGGTTAGGATGATCGAATTAGCCACAAGTCATCAACGCCGACGCCACCACCGCCAACGCACTGGGACGCCGCAATCCAGTGGGAGACGGCGATGGTGCACGTCTGCTTCCACGCCGCCCTCGCCCCACGTCGTTGATTAAATCATCTCATTGAGCTCTAATATAGTAGTCGAGACGTGGTTATGGGAGATGTACCTGGTCCCTGGTCGCTGGTCGAATCAGGGAGAGAAGTGGTGGTATTGTCTTGAAAAAACATCAAGGAAATTATCCATCATAAGGGGAATTCTATAGGGAAGCAATGGTCTCACCTCAGTTTCTCTTTTAAAAGGAACCAATATTTGGTAGACCTCGGAAATCCTTTCTCCTTTATTATCAGAAAGACCGATGAAGACGTTTATACTTATCAATATGCCCTGGTAAAATTCAAGAAGCTAACAAAGATTTGAATACTTAAAAAATTATCCGAAGATTTTAGGGAAGAACTAAACTCAACAGTCTAACTCATGTCGCTCATACTCGCTAAGATTCGCCGGCGTCGCTTTTCACCACTTGAACCACGCGGCTAACGAAAGTCGCGACCAGTCGCAGCTCCCTTGTTCTCGCTCGCCTCACCTTCCGTGTAAACGTTATTCCTCGATTCCACACTCATACTTACTGAATTTACACTGGCGAGAACAGGCGAGCCGCGAGAGCTGGCGACATTCGTTAGCAAGTATTTTTAGCTAGCGAGACTTAACGAGTTTAAGCGATATTAGGCTAACGGCAGACTATACCCGTGCTTCTTGGAATCGCTTGTTCACGTACGCCGCTCGCCCCGCTCGCAGATGTCACTTGTCCCGCCCGTCCGTGTAGCTCACCTCGCTTGATGTTGCAATTACTACAGGGTGCGCCATAAGTTCTTGCACAGCATATTTAGTATGCCACAGCGGCTGGATTCAACGTAATGGCATGACCTCTATGGTGGCACTGAGCCAACTTAATAGCAACTCAAAATACCTATCAGATCAGGGATACGTCTCCATTTGCTTTTGTAACAACTCAAAGTTGAGAGAGTAGCCAGCACCTCGAGGCGCGTTGGTGTATCTGATATAAAATCTCTCGAAGCTCTACCTCAGCTTTATGCTACGAGTCTAAACTTATGTATGATATAGCACTTGATTCGCTCTAAAAAATAGTTGAGTATGGCTACCCATCAGAATCGGATTGGCGTTGTAGAGGAGTTCGTTCTCAGCCCGAGATTTCGGTCGTGCAGCATTCCAGGAGGCGCATATGGCACAGAGCAGATTCTAAGCTTTACAGAAGCGTTATCTTCACGCTGTTCAACTTGAGTTGAAAGCAGCAAGATGTCTTCTCTCCAAAAATACTCTGCGAGTGAACTCCAGAGTAATCTTGATGTTGTGGTTCATAAAAAAACTGAAAAAAATTGCTCATACACACCCTTTCCTGGAAAATCTTCTGAAATTTCTGAAAAGAAGGGGAGATGGGAACTTGACATATCCGGTGAATTCCTCGATGTCTCCTCCGTCTACTCCAATGTTTTGCTGAGAAACGATTTGATTTGCTCTGGGTAGTGTCTTCCGTTCGAAGAGGCACTGTCACCGCGCTCCAAACCGTGCCACGAGCAGCTCACTTTTTTTCTCAAATTTGAGTTACTACGGAAGCAAGTGGCGACATATTCCTGTTCTGATACCTGATTTGGGTTGCTATTGAGCTGATGCATTTTAGCCATTGAGGTCATGCCATTATGTTGAATTCAACCGCTGTGGTGTTACTAAGTATGGTGTGCAAGAACTTATGGCGCACCCTGTAAAAAACCAAATTTCTAAGGCGATTTCTTCCGCGAGAGGATGAGCGCCACTACTTTAAGCTCCGCTCGCCTCGCTCGCCCATGTCGTTCTCCTCGCTCGCCCTTGCTATTGTTCCAAAGTCACATTTCCTAGCCAATTTTTCTCTGCGAGACTATAAGCGCTACTACTGCGAGGTCCGCTCGGCTCGCTCGCCAGTGTCGCTCGACTTTCTCGCTCTTGCTATTCCTCCCAAACTACATTTTTAAGGAACCAATTTCCCTCTGCGAGTGTATGAGCGCCACTACTATAAGGTTCGCTCGCCTCGCCCGCCCATGTCGCCCGCTTCCCCCGTTGTTGTTACTATTCTACAACCCTTCCTAAGCAGTTTTTCCCTGCTAGAGTATGAGCGCCACTAGCGTAAGGTCCGCTCGCCTCGCTCGCCATTACTACCACTCTAAAACCACATTTCTTGAGCGGTTTTTCTCTGAGAGAGTGTGAACGCCAACACTGTATGGTCCGCTCGCCTCGCTCGCCCATGGCGCTCACCTCGCCCGTTATTGTTGTTACTCTAAACCCTTCCTAAGCAGTTTCTCTCTGCCAGACTATGAACGGCACTACTATAAGGTTCGCTCGCCTTGCCCGCCTGTGTCGCTTGCCTCATTGCTGTTGCTCTAAAACGTTTTTGCGCCACTAAAGTGAAGTCTAGGCTTCCCAATAAAAAGAATAAACCGTTTCGAACAACTATTTCTTTTTTGGAATCCCCCGGGGCTCAGAAATGTTCTAAGGCTAGGATCATTTACAGTGACCCCCAGACTTCTTTCCGGAAGTAATGAGTCATGATCCGACAAACCCCCATCAAATATGCATAAGCATAACATGAATTAGTGATTTCCAAAGGACACGCCATGTCCGCGATGTGCTGCTGTCAATCCAGAAGGTCTACAGCGACGCAGTGCAGGCTGCGAACGACATGCGCTGGCAGTTGCAGAGAATTTTCCCTCGGAAAAACCTCAGAAACGCTGAAAAACCCGTGGCAAAAGTTCGTAATTAACGAGACGAACATGTGAAGCGGAACAACACAACGAAACGAGCTGCTGCACAGCACAGCAGCAAAATCGCATTCGTTATGCACGGCCGACCACGTTACGTCTTCTTATTAGGAGGCATGTCATCTTGTCTTCTCAGCTAGTAGCTACCACGCCGGCCGACGGCAACCGAGTGCTCCATAAGAATGCCGTCTGCAATTGTGCGTCACCAGCCGCAGAGAACGACGTCAAATGAGCCATATGGTCTGCGTGGTCCCTATAGATCTGTGCGCAATTCAATTAAACGCTCCCAAAAGCGGGTGTAGAGCAATATGTTGCACAACCATGCAGCTCCAAGCATATCCGTATATGTATTTACTGGTTAAGGCATTTTTCCGTCTGGATTGGAAGCCCCGCCCACTTTGCAGCAAAGCGGAAGTGGAGTCTGTGGCTTGCCTAATCGTGGAATCCTTTTCTAGCAGTAAAAATATATACGCCAACGTTCAAGGATTTATTTATATCGTAATATTAAAATGAATTTTCTTTGATTTATCATATGTATTGTGATATGTATACAATACCGTCGGTAATCTTTGGAAAAAAGACGAAAAAGACGCCAAGGCGCGTCTTTTGCGTCTTTTTGCTATAACTCAGTTCAATGCAGAGATAACTGCATAATGTATATATTTTTGGAATCAGCGCATCGAGATCTATAAGAATTTGTTGTGCAGGTTTTTCAACGCATTCAAGCTTATACCCTCAGGGCACTAGGGATCTAAATTTCATTGAAAAGGAAAAAAGACGCTGCAAAACACCACTTTTTTGTGCAAATTCCTATAAAATGTTGTCGTAATGGTCTGTGCACCACGGTAGAACAAAGTCCTATCACTTTTGTTTCATTTGATTAGCTTTGAAATTTTCATGATCTTGCTAAATCAGCGCCTTATAACTACAAAGCGGTTGAGGCTGGAGGGCTCTTGCTTTCTAAGATTAGAGTAAGCTTTCTCCGCTATAATCTGCATCTTTGACTAATACTGCAGGTTCCCATCTTTAGTAGAAAAACTGTGCTCTAAATCACACTTTCAACTCCATCACATCGTATGGTACCATAATTGGGGCGTCATAGTGTCCTAAACGGAAAAGCTACAAAGGTGGGGTTTCGTATTCTTTTTGAGAACTTCTTGCTCTTTCGGACCACGACTGCTGCCAGGTACCTGTACCCTCATTCTCTAGTTTGGAACCGACAAAAACTCAAGGTGTGCACTGCTGCACGTGAGAATGCACTGGTAAAAGACTTCAAAAGCAGCTAAATGAGCTGACAACCACACATTCCGTCTTAGCCAGATGTTATCTTTCAAATGTCCAAGAAACGGCAGTTTTGAGTCCTTGTCATTTTTCGGCTCTTTTTAATGCCTGTCATCGGCGCAGTGGATGTTGGATCGATTACGGTTCCTATCATCGATTTTGTTTTGTCTCACACTACTTTTCAACTGATTTTTAGCAATGGAGCAAAAAGTGCTCAACTCTGCGCACCTAGCCTACCTTTTTAAATGAGGGCACCGCAGGTACCAGAGATGTATTCTGATGACAGGTCCCGCGAGGATTTAACCTAAAGCGTTGTCTGCACACTCTCGTTTAACGTTATCTAATACCTGATTTTCCGTCGAAAACTTGCACATCCCCCAGCACCACTGTCAATCCACTTTGGCATATGATGAAAGGATAGAGAAACACAGGCGGACCTTAAACGTCTGCGAAATGATTATTCCTATCTTGTCACAGTTCATATCTGAAACAGATATACATATTCCTTATGAAGTGAGCGGCTACAGTAACACTTGCCTGTTTATTCTTAGTGACTTTCTAGGCATAGGTTTGAATTATTCTGCAGCTGCATGGCTGGACTCATTCTCAACGTCTGGCAGCGTGGCTTGTTCCATCAATTAGATAGTTTGTTTGCTGAGTGATAAATCTGACTTCAATCTGAAAATTAAGAAATAAGATTTGACGAAGGCATTAGATGTCGAAAGTTAACTGCAGCAATGGCATCAACAAAAAGTCGTGGCAATCCAAGGCATGTAGGCTTCTCTTCTGTTTAGATTTTCTCCCTATGGTACACAAGTTCTACATAGTGGCCACTTCATTCCCTAATCTCTGGTCTCCAGCTGCTGAAGTATGCTCTTTCTCAACAACTTTTCGTTAACCAAATTTCACGCAGTTCGCCTGCTCTCCCGCTAATTGCCTACTTTTCGTTGTCCATGGCATTATTAGTGTTGTGAAGTGTGCCGGACGGTGTCTGTATTCCCACCAAACATGGTGTTGCTTTTTGATGTTTGACAACGACAATGATGAACATGCTTAAATATGCTCACGTAACGCAAAAGCATCTGTAGCGATATTCTGTGGTTCGTAGATTTGTTGATTCTTATTGCGTTCAGGTGGTTCAGCGCGAAAATTTGTTAATTCAGTGGAGAACATGGGAAAAGAAGTGAGGAGTTCCTATAATTCCTGTAGGTGGTATGAAAATCTATTAGGTGTTAACATAAGTCCTTGCGCTTTTTTCACTTGCCATTTCCTCAACCCTAATACCATTTTTCCGTAATTTGTCCTATACCTTCTGAAAGCTACTTTCTTTCCCTACAATCCTATCATCAAGCGTTTCCAAAGAACTATTGAATTACTTGTTTCTCAGGCTTAAGAAGAATAACACCAATTCGAGGAAAAACACCATTTCCTCCTTGTACTCAATTGTGACCAAAAAGCATCCGATACTGTTCGAACGTGGAAGCTCTGTAAAATCTGTGAAATATAAACGCGGGACAACATCACCAGTAGAAGTGTTGGAGGACCAGTTTGGCCATGCTGGCAAGGATGCGGTCCGACATTGTCATGGGGTAATATGGCTAGACCCGTGCGAATGGATTCTTTTAGCAAGATTACCTCGCTTCTTTGGTAACTTCGAAAAGTATGATGTCCATCTAGATCATATCATTCACATAAAGCATTTCCCTGGTCCTCTCGAATGCAATCTTTTTGGTCGAAGTGGTGGGTGTCATGAAGACCAAATATGTCTTCTTTGAGCTTTGAAAATCTCTGATGACCAGTGATTTCAAGCGAAACATCTCTTCCATACTTAGCACAGGTCGCTTGGCCCAGCTCTGATGGCCTTTTGAGCTTTAGCTGAATGCCAGAATGGGTAGCTGCCGGTTGCGCTGTTTTTCATTGACTCGTTGCTCCGCTTCACAGGCTCAAAACTCAAGCGAACTGTCATTTTACCGAATGTCATTCACAATATTCTCGTAGATGAAGAATAACACTTTAGAATCGTATATGACTTGTACCCGAAAGCTACCAAATAGCTGACGAAAAGTCTTTCCGAAAAAAAGCGCAAGGACTTATGTTAAGGCTTAATACGTTCGGAAAAAGGGACGTGGTCTATTACGCTCACCTATGAAATGCGGGTTTTGGAAATATGAACTTGCAAATTATGTTTCCATAGCCTTTATACATCTTTTGATTAATGTATATGGCAGTGCAAAGTATGTACTCTCTGGTTAGGGCCGTTATCCACTCAAATGGTACAGATAACCTCGAACCTCAAAAATTTGGGCGGAACAGACCGCTGTTCAAGGAATCCATGTCCCAACTTGAGGAACTCTTCACTAAGTGGTGGGAAGAGACCAGAAAGCACTACCGCAGTTAGAAGTGTTTTCGCTTTCGTGTTTCCATGTCCTTCTGCTTCAAGAAGTGGGCGGGGCATTGAAGAGATGTGCTCAAGGAACTTCAAAAATCACTAATTCACTTCTCTGTCAGACATTTTTCCAGATTTTCCAGAGCTCAATTTTCCAAAAGGGGCGGAGCCAATTTTTTCACAGTTATAATTCCTACCACCATTTCGATGGACTATTTATGTTATGTACGTAATCACTTCCTCATATAATTCTCCTCACAAAGCGGAAATGCGACACAAAGGCGGGGCCGTGACCCCGCCCCTTAGCAGTCCGAGTGTTTTCGGGCCCAATCTAATCACCTCCTATGTTTATGAGTTTCCTTCAGGGTTTCCTCTCGATGATCCTGCATCCTGCAAAATATGTTTCTTCAGCTGCCTGCGTCTCTTCTCTCTAGCAAAAGTGTCATTCACACGCATTCACTTTGCGTTCACATATACTTTTTTCGATGGAAGTTCGTTCCGTTCTGTCAGGAAACAATCAGGTGACAATTCGTCCGTGAAATGTTCTCATACGTCGAAATTGCTGAGGCTAAAAACTTGTCCAGTGTTCACAGTTTAACCACAGAACCCCTTCAGGAAGCGTTGCGTGTACTCAGTATAAAGGGGCTGGACAACTGCTACTTGCCAGGGTGGGCGCGAAAACTCGTCCAATGTCCTTAAGTACCTCTCAGTACATCTCTCCGGTAATCTCCAGTTTCAACAACTGATATTTGTATATAATTCCATTCAATTATTAATTAAACTGCAAATCGATATATTGATCCGTCTGTTTTTCATGTTCACGAGTTGTTGACACGTTTAGACAGGTATATTGATAATGCATGTACGTGTAAAAAATTGCCCCATTGTTGACGATTTAACGTGATCTTCTATGAATAAGTGATTGCTTTTCGTGGTCTCGCATGCCAAAAACGCTTGGGATTTCTTCGAATCACAGCCTCCATCCTGAATTTTCGACTAATCAACACAATCAAATAAATCAATGCAAGTGGTAACAATAGATCTAAAAATATAATAAGAAAAGCAGTATGAAAAACACTGATGCGATTTCGCTATCCTTGAATACCTGCATCCCTCCCCACTCCCTCCCCCCAACCCCGTCCCGGTGAAAACTGAGCTGAAAGACCGGGATCCTTTTTGTAGAAATAAGGAACTTGAGGTGAGAAAACTGGTAGGATACGGAGACGCCTCAAACTTGGGTAACTGAGCCTCATGCCGCAACCTTTACGACCATTAGCAAAATGCGATATGGGTTAACGGCAGTGGCGGAAGCAAGGGGACGGAGAGGGGGCGTCCCTCTTGAGAATGGGTCATCAAATTTTTGAATTTTTTCTACACTACAAATAAAAATGTTGCATTAGCGTATTTCTATTTGTTCATTTTTGTTATTATTTTTCAATGAACTTTTATTAACTAATCAATATTATAATTATTTTTTTATTAGTTTTATTTTCCATCCGGGTCCCCAAAACAGCGGAGACCCCCAATTTTTTCCCACGCTCCTCCCTCCTTCCCCGACTTTCTGCGTCCGCCACCGGTTGAGGGCAATTTCCGTTGTTTTAATTTAAAATTATTTTCAAATTATCATACGTTATTTAGCCACTGCAGTCCACGTGCAGTGATTCTCCTTGTTTTTTGTTTTTTTTTTTAAATTTTTGATTCTACTCCCCGAATCCCTTGCTTCACCTTTACTGGAGCTAATCCTTGAGAAGCCCGTCCACATTCATTCGAAGGTGGTGGTCGATTTCACATAAATGTGCATAATTTCTACACATATGCACGTTTCTGCAAATACCATGCAGTGGTTCTACGACTTGCCCCGCCCATTATTTGTTTTATTCTCCGGTGAATAGCTGACTCAGAACGGTTCTGAAATTCCATGACTTTAATACCAATCTATCGTACTGCTCGAACCACGGAGACCAACAACGGCACAAGGAACTCCCCAGGGGGCGTGGCCACGACGCTGCCACTTCAGACAAAAACGCTAATGAACGCTAACGAGCGTGGACAGTCAGACGAAATTTGTCTGTTTTTCCCAGCTGGCGTTTCTGGCATAAATACTGCTTGGTGGGCCTAAGATCAGAGAGCTTTGCAGCATTTTCTACGACTGCGGCACCGTTAAAACCGTGCAGCTGCGGCATGGTTTTTAAAATATCTTTTTTCGTCTCTGTTTTCCTTTTCATTAGTGGTGACTTCTGTTCACTTGATGACATCATGAAAAATAAGGTTGAGTGTTGAAATTTTAACAAATGGAGTTAAACCACCCGCACCGACCTTTTGTCGCATGCATCATTGAGATTACCCAGGGTAAACGCGCTAGCCCCCGATGCTTTTACCTATCGTTAGCACTCACATACCTATCGTTAACATTCAATAGGTCTATCTTGGATAGTCTTTATGATGTATTCGGACCCCGGGTGGAGGATGGGTAATCTCATACCCATGGGTAACAGCACTTGGGTATGAGTTTGATCGAGTTTCCCGGTTCTTATGTTCGATGGTTGAGTTTGTCTTGGATAAGCAAGGTAACCGCTACTAGTTTGCCTACCCTTACCCTACCCAGTACTTACTACTCGTGGGTAATCATACCCTCCGGTTCGTGGATAGAAGGAAATTGATGCTATAGGTGCCTAAACCTCGCTTGCTCCCTGATGCATTATTAGACTGATAGGTAATCTGATACCCATGGGTAAACCCATTGATGCGTGTCGGGTAAGGGGTAAACCCAGGTACGCTAGCATGTTTACCTCGGGTAATTGCAATAAGAGCAATAAGTGCAATCGTGGCCCTGATTCCGCAGGCTTGGGTAACGAAACCGACTTGCCATTACCACCTTGTTTTGGCACTCCTGGCAGGTTTCCTCCAAAATGGTTAGCCGAACATGCTGATGAGTGTGATGAGTGCCAGGTAAAGGGTAAATCTGGGTAGTTACCATGTTTACCATGGGTAATAAAAATAATGCATCCGAACCCTGATTCTCTAGGATTGGGTAACTGAACCGACTTGCCATTACCACTTTGTTTTCGTTTACCTGGCAGAATTCTCTCCAACGTAATCAGCCCAAATACGAGGAACACCAAAAATCGTCCCCAGCCAGAATCCCCGCCTTCTTTAAAGGACCTTGGCCGTTAGCCAAAATATTTTTTAGTTCTAAAAATAACCACTTTAGACTAAAAATATGTTTGACGTCACAGCACGAGGCTGAAAGCCATCGTCGCATTTAGCGCTACTCGAGCGTGATCGTCGGCTTATTAAAAATAGCCGCTGACGTTATTTCCGGTATGCGGGGGAGGCTACTTTCTAGCTGCGATGCTCCTAGTTGTTTTTGCGTACTTTCAGAGGTACAGTATCCCAGTTACACAATTAGCCTCTGATTAGTTCCACTATTTTTTCTGGTTTCGTCGGCGAAATGGCATGAATGTGGGGCACTTTTTCAACTGGTGGGGAGTGGTCGGCTTGATCGCAGAAAAAATACGAAATGAAAAGTTTAGTCCGGTCAGCAGATGGTCTTACCGTAATTCCATGGCGGGAAATAAAATGTGTTTGACGCACAACTATCGTATATTGAGGACAACCAACGCGTCAAGCTTTATCGAACGTCGAATCGCTCATCAAATAGTGAAGAGTTTGATCCAGAGAAGGCTGTTCGTGCCCATTATTTCAGGAATTACGGTAATGCTACCTGTCCACCGGACTGAATCTTCCACCAATGAAGATTCCGGCGTGGACTTTCTGTTCTTGAGCATTCCAGCATTCATCACTGAGATTACCCAGGGTAAATGTGTCAACACCATATAACCTCACCATCGTTAGCAAGCATGTCAAAACTTTTACTCTGGGTAATCTCAATGATGCATTCAAGCCCTGGGATATCAAGCTATAGCTAACCAGGGTATCCCTGGTGCAGGAAAATGACAGTATTGCTGGAACTGCACTCCTCGTGATTTTCTCCCACCGTCCGCTGCTAATAGACGAACCTAAATGAAGTTAGGGTACGCAATTGGAGCAAAACTGTGTATCAGAATGCGATTATCCAGCATGTTGTAATGTGAGCATGTGATAGTTGTCCGATAACCAGGTGATAAACGTCATGTAAGTCTGGGATCAGTGCGAACACACCTGTATAGTTGTACTTTGAACCATAGTCGTATTGTGGCCACCAGGATAAGTTGTTTGATCCATCGCCAATTTTCTTCACCCAGCTCCAGTAATGCTACTGTTATTACCCAATTGACACCCTGCTATTTTCGATCTCATTTACATCTGAAATTCGGTTCATGGTACTGCATCTTCGTCTAATAATCTACTATTTCAATTCAGCAGCTACTTAAATGGTAGATTTTCATGCACAAATTCACAAAATACGATGTCAAGCTTTCTCCTCGATGATGCACAGTTATTCCCCGGTTAATCCACAGTTCTGTTCCAACACACGAATTCCTTTGTTTGATCTCCCCTCACCAATGAAGGGACACCTAGATGTTAAAATTACTTCGTAACATAATCAGATGCTCCGCATTAACCTATTTTTTTTAGCTATTTATCATTAAACGATAGAGGATGAAGTGGTCGGCGTTGATCAATCCCGTCACGAGGGATGCGCCACGCGTTCGACTTCATCTGGTCATCGTAGAGGCGTTGAATGCGTATGTGCCCTATACAGTGACTTGCGGGGGCATCCGATGAACCAAGTCAGTGCTTCATCTTCCCAGTCTCCTCTGGTACCAATTCACCGGCCCCGGAGGGATGGATGGCTTGGTTGGCCAGGGGCGGGATCGAACCATCGACTGTGTGCGGGCGCAGCGAGCCCCTTACTACTGCCCCACACGCGCCCTTAGCTACGAAGCTCAAATTTATTATTATTATTATTGTTGATTGTTTGCTTGAAGCCGTACACGAGATTGTAATGATCTTTATTCGACTGACGTTTCGCCGAGTCCGCCTTCTTCAGAGTCTGAAATGATGATTGCAATTTACCCGATCAAACGCCTACACAGACCTACAGGAAAACATTCTAAATCTCTTTTTCGGCCACAAGGCCACGAGCAAACAGAGAAACCGTACCTTAACGATGATCCACAAGTTGGGGGCGTTGGGTGCGACTGATGGATGTTGCCCTAGGGCGCTTAAGTACCTACTGTAGGTCAAAACAATAGGTTGAAGTAAGGCGAGAGCTCACGTGTGATTTGTAGGCATTCGTCTTTCCGATTCATTTTTGGGTTTCGAGCGTGGATCCAAAATGCCTCTAAAGTTTTGCGAGTTGCTACCTGGGTCTCCTGCGCTCAGCTGGAAAATACAGTTGCTGTGGTCGAAATAACTCCTAGCAACCTTAAGCGTATGCTTGTGCGCAGTCGTCTGTACGACCGTCTTTGTACTACACCTGGTTGCAAAATTTGCCTTAGTGGTAATGAGGGAGATTGCATGATTTCAGGTGCAATATACCTGATTTCATGCAAAGAATGTAAGTACGAATACATAGGGGAGACGGCTAGGCCTTTATGCGTACGCATCAAGGAACATCTGGATGCAAAGGGCAGGTCACGACCTTCTTCTGTTCTGGGTAGTCATCGCATAGATCGTCACTATGGAGCCGATTTTGATGTAACAGTCAAAATTCTAGCGCAGGAGACCCAGGTAGCAGCTCGCAAAACTTAAGAGGCATTTTGGATCCACGCTCGAAAACCAAAAATGAATCGGAAAGACGAATGCCTCTAAATCACACGTGAGCTCTCGCCTTACTTCAACCTATTGTTTTGACCTACAGTAGGTACTTAAGCGCCCTAGGCCAACATCCATCAGTCGCACCCAACGCCCCCACCTTGTGGATCATCGTTAAGGCACGGTTTCTCTGTTTGCTCGTGGCCTTGTGGCCGAAAAAGAGATTTAGAATGTTTTCCCGTAGGTTTGTGTAGGCGTTTGACCGGGTAAATTGCAATCGGAATCACCATTTCAGACTCTGAAGAAGGCGGACTCGCCGAAACGTCAGTCGAATAAAGATCATTACAATCTCGTGTACGGCTTCAAGCAAACAATCAACAATGCCGAGATTCATCGAGAGTCGAACATGACGATTATTATTATTGTTTTTTGTTGATGATCATTAATACAGTAAATATGGCAGATAGTGTGGTACGTGAATGGGGACCAATTCTAATAGGCGCCCGAGTATAACCCTCAAATCTAGCGAGCGTAGGAGAAACAAAGATCCAGAAAGCGCTCTATGTCAACCGAGATTTTAAAAAAATCGAGTTGGGTTCGGTACAATCCGCTAGTTTGGCTGTAATTTTAAATACATAAAAATAAATACTCAAAAACAGCAATGTTATAATGGAATTTAACAACTTTTTTCGGCTTCAGCCTCGTTTTCCAAATTAATTTTCCTTTCAATTGAAATTTCCGTTCAAAATCCAATTTAAAAACTTGAGGTGAAGCTTGTGGTAAAAGTTGGACTTTATGGCTCCGGCGCGTACTTTGCACTTGTACTTGGAAAATCTCACTCAGCTGTTTTTGACGGGTGTCAGTGTTCCTCTTCACTTCATGCGAGCTACAGCTGAACGACCATAGAACTGTTTAGTTCTTGTTAACGATTAACGAGCCCAAATCTTTCTTTTGCGCTCCCCCCCCCCACTTCCAGAAATTTCGCGAGGCAAGTTTTGTGCGCGCTGTGAGCCTAAACACTGGTGATGATGTTGTTGTTTTTGTCATTTCCAACTAACTCTTGTCGTCTCGTTATGAATGAGAGTTGAATAATTAGGCACCCACCCCCACCCCGTTTCATCCCTGATGAGATACGGAGGTGGAGGGGAACTCGTCCTTCACGTTGCATGACACCTGCATAACTGTGCCGCAGTTATGACTCTGCTTCTCTGCACTCTGACGAATTTTCGAGATCTCTCCTACCAGTGGCTGACGCGGAAAGTGGGCGGAACGGGGGGGGGGGAATCGGGGTCTTCCTTTAGGGAGCACGGACGGAAGGTAAAATTGATAACAATATTAATTTCAATAATAAATGTTAAATAATCGATATTTTAAAAATAATTATAAAAATAAAAAAAATAAAATTAAACTAATGCAAGGTTTTTAGTTGTATTGTAAAGTAATTTTAACCATCCCCCCCCCCCC